>CM030362.1:218169274-218434274 GCA_017893485.1 Hemerocallis citrina
TCGAAACACTTGAAATCCCCCAAGAAAGTGTCCAACAAACGTCCGAGCCGGTGGATGAATTGGAGGAAGTGCTCTTCTCTGAGCAAGATCTGAGCCGCAAGTTCTTTATCAGTAAGACCCTCCCATCTGCCCTATGCTCCGACATAGTCCGGTGCATTTGAAAGAACCACGATCTTTTTGCCTGGTCGGCCGCCAACAAGCCTGGAATTTCCAAAGAACTCCTAGTCCACCACCTCAGCGTTGCTCTGGGGTCCAAACCGGTCCAACAGAAGAGGCGCAAGTTCGCTCCCGAGCGCCAGCAAGCTATAAAAGAGGAAGTGGACAAGCCCTAAAGGCTCGGTTCATACAAGAGGTCAATTACCCCGAATGGCTCTCGAATGTTGTGATGGTAAAGAAGGCCAACGGGACCTAGAGAATTTGCATCGACTTTACCGACCTGAACAAAGCATGCCCCAAAGATCCATTCCCCCTTCCAAGCATTGACACCCTGATTGACGCCACTTCGGGCCATGAGCTTCTCAGCTTCATGGACGCTTTTTTCGGATACAATCTAATCCGCATGTTCCCCCCGGACATCCCGAAGACCTCCTCTATTACCGATCAGGGCCTCTACTGCTACAGGGTGATGCCTTTCAGGTTGAAGAATGCAGGCACCACCTATCAACGCCTCGTTAACAAAGTCTTCCAAAACCAGATCGGCCGTAACATGGAGGTGTATGTTGATGATATGCTTGTGAAAAGCATTCGTAGGGCCGACCATGTCACCGACCTGCAGGAAGCGTTCGACGTGTTAAGAAAACATGATATGAGGCTCGATCCGAACAAGTGTGCGTTCGGAGTCGCGTCGGGAAAATTCCTGGGCTTCATGGTCAGCCAAAGAGGGATCGAAGCCAACCCCGAGAAGATTAAGGTCATACTGGATATGACTCCACCCAAAAATATAAAAGAAGTTCAGAAGCTAACCAGGCGCCTCGCAGCTATAGGGCACCTCCTTTCCAAGTCAGGGGAGAAGTGTCTTCCCTTCTTCAAGGCTCCCAGGGGGCGCTAAGGGCTTCAAATGGGGTTAGCAACAGCAGGAGTCGTTCGATCAGCTTAAAGCCTACCTAGTCAACCCCCCTCTCCTCAGCAAGCCTATCCCCAGGGAAACACTCTACCTCTACTTAGCTGCCTCCGAACAAATCCTCAGCACTGTCTTGGTGAGGGAAGAAGACAAGGCTTAGAAGTCTATCTATTACGTAAGCAAGGTACTTCGTGATGCCAAGCTTCGTTACCCAAGGCTAGAGAAGATGGCATACGCCTTGGTTATGGCAGCTAGGAAGCTTCGCCCGTATTTCTAGTCTCACTCGGTGGTCGTTCTTACCGACCAACCGCTGAAGCAAGTTCTGCACAAGCCGGAGACCTCTGGCCGCCTCATGAAGTGGTCAATCGAGCTGAGCCAGCATGATATATCCTACCAACCTCGGACCGCGATCAAGGCTCAGGCCTTAGCTGAATTCATAGTTGAAAGCACCATTCCCGAGGTCAGTCAAGCGGCAAACGGACCTCCTATTTGGACGGTATATGTTGATGGATCCTCTTGTACCGAACGGAGCGGAGCCGAGGTTATTCTGGCAGGCCCCGATGATTTCGTCCTCCAATACTCCCTCCGCATCAACTTCAAGGCCTCCAACAATGAAGCGGAATATGAAGCCCTTATAGCCAGTCTCGGAATGGCTCGAAAGGCCGGGGCACAATGCCTCCGCATATTTAGTGACTCTCAGCAGGTCGTGAATCAAGTCCTGGGCGAGTATGAAGCGCGAGATGACCAAATGGCTAACTATCTAGCTAAGGTCCAAAATCTCATGGCTCTCTTCGAAGAGACACTTATTCGGCGGATCCCCAGGGAGGAAAATGCCCAAGAAGATGCTCTCTCCAAGTTAGCATCCTCCTCCCTCCAAGGTCTCGAGCAGACCGTCTTGATTGAAGTGCTCCTAAAGCCGAGCATAGAAGAAGAAACTCCCGACTCCATGGAGTCGCTGCCTGTTCAACATCAAGATAATTGGATGAAACTCCTGGTAGAATTCCTAAGGGATAGGCTCCTCCCCGAAGATCCTAAGGAAGCTCGCCGAGTTAGAACCAGAGCGGAGCGGTACACCATTGTTGAGGGGGATCTTGTACAAATGCTTCTTCACACAAGTTGACGGCAGACCTTATCTGAGGTGCCTCTCCCCCGAACAAGCCACATACGCCTTGCAAGAACTTCACGAAGGCATAGGCGGAGCACACTCAGGTTCCAGATCACTTGCTCGAAAGGTGTTGAATTATGGATACTTCTGGCCTACCCTTCTCCAAGACGCCGAACGACACGTTCGGCAATGCAGCTCTTGTCAAAAGCATTCCAATATTCGTCGCCTACCTCAAGCTCAGCTCATCTCCTTATCAAGTCTGATCCCCTTTGCAATGTGGGGGATGGATTTACTAGGGCCGTTTCTCCCAGCTCCTGGCCAGCTCAAGTTCTTAGTCGTGGCAATCGATTACTTTTCAAAGTGGATAGAGGCCGAGCCCTTGGCCACAATCACCGAGAACAAAATACTTCAATTCTTCTGGAAGAGCATCATCTGCAGGTTCGGTGTCCCTCGAGTCCTTATAATAGACAATGGAACACAATTTACAGGGGCCGCATTCCGAGCTCTATGTGAAGACCTCGCCATCCAACTACGCTTCTCCTCCGTCTCCCACCCACATTCAAACGGTCAAGTAGAAAATGCCAACCGATAAATCCTCTCCGGTATTAAGAAAAGGCTGGACAAGTCTGCTAAAGGTTTATGGGTCGATCAGCTTCCTAATGTACTCTGGAATTACCGCACTTCCAAACGGACCCCTACAGGAGAGTCGCCATTTAATCTCACCTATGGGTCTGAGGCCGTGATCCCCTGGAAGTCGGTGTACCCACTCATCGCCTCATTGCCTATGAAGAAGAGCAGAATGCCAAGGAACTTCGGGCAAATTTGGATCTGATTGATGAGCTCCATGAAAGAGCCTCGATTCGCTAACAAAGCTACCGAAGGAGGATCGAGCTGGCCTACAACAAGAGGGTCCGTCCCACCAACCTCAAAGAAGGGGACTTGGTCCTCAGAAAGTTAGCTATATCATTCCCCAGCCAGAAGAACAAGCTGGCCCCAAATTGGGAAGGACCCTACAAGATCACCAAAGTGGTTCGGCCCGGGACATACCGTCTAGAACACCTCGAAGGAAGAGAGATTCCCAGGACATGGAATGTTGACCATCTCTCGAAGTACCAAGAGAGCACATGAACGCCTCTCCGAGTACCCTCAAATGTCGAACCATTCCTTTCCCTTCACTTGTAATTTACTTTTGCTTCTTTATTTTTCCAATGTAATAACGGCTCGCAACTTAGAAGCAGCCGACTATTAGTTTTCAATGAAGAACATCTTGCTTCCTATCTTACTTGTGAATTGCTTGTATCTATCTGTTTTTACCTTCTTTATACCCAAACGATGAGTTCGGAGTCCAACACTTGGTTCGACACCACTTCGCAAGCTCGCTCTTAAGTGAGCTAGAAGCGGTTCGCCATTCAGAATTGCTCCCACAACCGTTGAAACAAACTCTAACAACGAGTTCGAAGTCCAACACTTGGCTCGACTCCGCTTCGCAAGCTCGCCCTTAAGCGAGCTAGAAGCGGTTCGCCATTCGGAATTGCTTCCACAACCGTTGAAACATTCTCAAACGACGAGTTCGGAGTCCAAAACATGGCTCAACTCCGCTTCGCAAGCTCGCTCTTAAGCCAGCTGGAAGTGGTTCGCCATTCGGAATTGCTCCCACAACCGTTGAAACAAACTCTAACGACGAGTTCGGAGTCCAACACTTGGCTCGACTCCGCTTCGAAAGCTCTCTCCTAAGCGAGCTAGAAGCAGTTCGCCATTCGGAATTGCTCCCACAACCGTTGAAACATTCCCAAACGACGAGTTCGGAGTCCAAAACTTGGTTCAACCCCGCTTCGCAATCCCACAACCGTTGAAACATTTTCAAACGATGAGTTTGGAGTCCAAAACTTGGCTCGACTCCGCTTTGCAAGATTGCTCTTAAGCAAGCTAGAAGTGGTTCGCCATTCGGAATTGCTCCCACAACCATTGCAATATACTCTCGTTTCGCCGCCGAGCGCGAAATCCTTACAACTAAACTATACATACAAGAAGCTGATGCTAGGTCTACCATTCGTATGCATCTCTTGATCCCCGCAGAATGGAAGGTTATTGATATGAATTTGCTATATTCTTCGTGTTTCCTCGAGAGAAGGTATCAGCTTCAAACATGAACTTGTTAGAGGATTCGGTTAATTCCCAGCCTGAACAGTCCCCAACTTTTTCACAAGGTGAAGTCGAAGGTCCCCGGCCGCCCTAATACTTGAGCAAATACCGGACTATGAAATCACCTCTAGAATCTCGTATATTGCCGACCCATGACCAGGACCCTGAGGAGCTAACCTCTGGTTCTTATGGTTCATTTAAAAGTTGAAGTAATCCTCCAATAGGCGGCTCTCCACTGCAAGGAACTCGTCCTTACGGATTCAGGAGCCAAGAGGTTCGAAGTAGTGCTCAGCCGGCCTAGTCTTACTGTAGACTTTGGCACACGTTGCTGAGCGCTCCTGGCACCAACGCCCAAACTAGCAAAAATCTTGCTCTAGACTTCGGCACACGTTGCCGAGCGCTCCTGGCACCGACGCCCAAACAAGCAAAAACCTTGCTATGGACCTCGGCACGCCTAGTCGAGCGCTCCTGGCACCGATGCCCAAATAAGCGAAAAACCTTGCTCTGGGCTTCGGCACACATTGTCGAGCGCTCTTGGCACCGATGCCAAACAAGCAAAAAACCTTGCTCTTGACTTCGGCACACATTGCCGAGCGCTCTTGGCACCGAGGCCCAAACGAGCGAAAGTTTATCTCCGGACCTCGGCACGCTAAAGACAGTCACGAGTAACACAACAATAAAAAGGGTTAAAAAATGCACAAGTTCAAGAAAGAAAAAGCATCATTTCGATTAAGGACGGGGAGACAATTACAAAGCGGCATCTTCTTTACAACCGAGCTACAAGACTTCCAAAAGCAAAAACTACAATGCCGACTCGTTACACTTAGGCGAAATACAAAACTTGAAAAACAAAAAATCTTCAGCGCTTCCTTGGCGCAGAGATATTTCGCTTCAAAGACACCCGAGGGCAGCGACGCTTGACCCCGGTACTCGTCCCTAAACCGGCGAATTGAGAAGTGTCCTCGGTGCTGCTCCTAACAGTTGCTCCGACAGACGCCCTGCTCGATGAAATCGCCACACCACTTTGGGCATCACCCGGACTTGGTCGACCTATGGGAGAACGTGTCGCGAGCTCATAAAATGAAATGCCTCGCTCACCCTCCTCGCGAGTGCATCAAGTGCTCCTGACATTAATTGGCCCCGAGTGCGACTTTAGGCGAGCCACGTCTGTAGTGCCCCGATTTCCATATACTGGGAACCGAGACACGAGCCAGGACCTTTTCATTCAATTAGTCACAATACACAGGAACAGGAAAATTTAAAAACTTTTTATTAACATAATATTACAGGCCGAGTGTTTCTACTAATACAATAAGTTACATCAGAGTGTACATGAATAAAAGATAATCATTGCTTTTCCACTTGTAGATCATGTCTCGGCTAGAGTCCTTCTGGTTCGCGATCTTGTGTCCACAACCTATTGAAGTGGGGACGTCAGTATTCACTGACGCTTAAAAGCTGATCATATAGCAGCGGATGTCCAAAACAATATATACAAACATAGTAAAATATGTCGCTGTAGTTTAAGTGTTCGTGAGTGCAATGATTAGAATCTTGTCAATCAAACTGGAATACCAATGCACTGTCAACTAAACTAGAACAATAATGTACTGTCGACTAAACTAGAATACTAATGCACTGTCAACTAAGCTAGGATACTAATGCCATGTCAACTAAACTAGGATGCTCATGTTCTAATGTCAGCAAGTCTCCGAAAGCAACATGCAGCCCATACTACATGCGACTTTATCTAAAGCCGTTTCTCCATATATAGGGATTGAACCCGCGTTATGAATTCTAATTGCACACAACCTGTTCCTGACACCTATACGTGACTCGCGAGGCTACAGATGTGGTCATGTGCCACTGTTGCATTTCGCCAGTGGTGTCTATGTTCGCCACCACGACCCGGCTAACCGGACCTCACTCACAATAGACGAACCTAATGTATCGGGCGTCATTCCAAAAACCAAACTATAGGGTTTCGCAAGCGCAGGATAGCGCGAAGCCTACCCTGTGGCACCCTCTGGGGTATCGCAAGCGCAGGACTGCACAATGCATCCTGTGGCACCCCTAGCCACGGTACTTCAGGAATTAACAGCACGAGATACGCAACCCGTGTCCTCAACTTGTGAGACGGCACCGTACGTATCCCTTTGACGGGAAGGTACAACCCAATAACACCACCTAAGATCGGCCCTAAAGAAAGGTTTGGTCGTACGGTGCACCCTACTACCAACTCCCCTTCTTTCGGGCAAAAGGGTAAGTAATGATTTTATAAATCACTATCCTAATGAGGTTATTATTCCTATGCAATTTTGCATAGTTTCCAATCATGGTCCAACTCATGGTCCCTCGATCCAAGACTCTGGTAATAATATCTCTCTCACTCATTCCTACCCCTAACTCGGATTCTACCAACACTCTCGGCCCACGGTCAACCTACATTGGTTAAGATCCGTCGACGCCCGAGGTGAGATCTATCCATTTTACTCTAAGGGGGTAGGAGGTGGTCTTGATGGTCGATGACCCTTAGGGTACTTGAAGACCCTAAACTAGCTTTTTCTCAAGCTACAACTATTAACACTTCTCAACCCTTATTGCTATGAATGAAGAGTGCTCATATGCTATGGTTCCATGCTAACATTAACTACAACAAGGTAGTTACTCCTACAATTTGCACATGGCTCTTTCTTATTACTTAACCTATGGCAATTCGATCATGGTATGCAATTGCAAGCATCAACCTACCACCACTAAAACATGGTATGTAGAACATAACCATCAACTTATAACACTCTTGATTGTGAATGTGATTTAGCATACACTTGTAGCGTTCCCAAGCAAGGATACATATATAACTAGTATGAACATATAACATTCCCAAGCATGCATACATATAACTAGTATGAACATACAACATTCTCAAGCATGCATATATACTTCTACATCATCCCTAAAATATGGTAAGTAATTTTACATCAATCCTACAACATTCTAAGCATATATATCATTCTTAACATGACAGATATTTTTAGAATAAATCCTACAACATTCTAAGCATAAATATCCTTCCTAAAACATCATAGGAATTTTAGAATGAATCCTTTAACATTCTAAGCAAAAATAAATTAATCTAAGCATGGTAGGCATTTTTTTGAATGGATCCTACAACATCCTAAGCATAAACAAAGTAGTCTAAACATGGTAGGATTTTTAGAATTAATCCTACAACATTCTAAGCATGTATAAGCTAATCTAAACATGGTAGGATTTTTAGAATGGATCCTACAACATCCTAAGCATAAACAAAGTAGTCTAAACATGGTAGGATTTTTAGAATTAATCCTACAACATTCTAAGCATGTATAAGCTAATCTAAACATGGTAGGATTTTTAGAATGGATCCTACAACATTCTAAGCATAAACAAAGAAATCTAAACATGGTAGGATTTTTATAATTAATCCTACAACATTCTAAGCATGTATAAGCTAATCTAAACATGGTAGGATTTTTAGAATGGATCCTACAACATTCTAAGCATAAACAAAGTAATCTAAACATGGTAGGATTTTTAGAATGGATCCTACAACATTCTAAGCACAATTACATTAATCTAAACATGGTAGGATTTTTAAAATGGATCCTACAACATTCTACGCATGAATAAAACATGATAAGTAATTTTAGAAGGAATCCTACAACATTTGAAGCATGAATATTGCTTCTAAACATGATAAGTATTTTAGAAGGAATCCTACAACATTCTAAGTAATTTTAGAAGGAATCCTACAACATTTGAAGCATAAATCTCATTCCTAAATAAGATATACTAAATTCCACATCTACTATTACCACTTTAATTGAAACATACACATCTACTATTGCTATTTTAATTGAAGCATACACATTTACTACTACTACAACTTTATTTGAACATATATATCTACTACTACTACCATAAGCATCTACTAAAATTTAGCGTAAATATCTACAACTAAATTTCTACAAAAAGATCTTTATTAGCATAGGTTTCTTACTGGTGGACATAAAAGAGATCTTTTTGATCTTTTTACAACTAGTGTTTAGAAAAGAAAAGATCTTTTTACTTATTTATTCTACAACTAGTGATTTAGCTAGTTTCATTTTCATACTTTAAGATTTAAAACTAAACAATAATACAACAAGTAAGAACACTTCATTTTTCAACATATGCTCTCTTTTAGTCCAAGGTTCAACATAGGTCCTACAACCAAAATGGTTGTAAACAAATTCATATGCCTTATGTGTGGGTTCACATTCAAGTCCTACAACCTTACATGGTTGTATGTAAAAGTTTATGTGCATGTATCCTTTTAGTCCAAGTAGTTAATTCTTTATCATACAACAACATACAGTACAAGAACTCTTTTTAGGTGGTTTAACATACAACATAAAAATTCACTTAATAACCACACCAAAAAGAAAAGTAAACAAGAGGGTAAGAAGAAGAAGAACATCAAAACCATCATTCAAATGAACAAACAAACAAACAATTAAACAAACACAAACCTAGAGAAACCCCCACCTTGTTTCTTTCCTTGATGGAAGAACTAGACTATCCTCCTTCTTTCTCCTAGAACTCCTACCAACCTACAAATAAAAACTCTCAAGTTAGTTCACTCATTCTTTTCCTTTCTTTCTTTCTTTTCCTTTCTTTCTTTATGATCTTTCTAAAATGAAACCATGGTGAAGGAAGGGGTATTTATAGGAGGAGAGAGTGGGGGAAAGTGCAAATGTGCACCCACACATTTGCACATAAACCCTCCCCAAAATTGGGGCCGGTTTCATCTAGTGGAGGGGATGGTGAGGTGGAGGTATGGTGGGGGGTATGGTTCTTTTGGTGAGGTGGAGGGTGATGTGGAGGAGAATTGTTCTAGAAGAATTCTTAATCCTTATGTCTTTGTAACCCTAGGTTTAGCTACAACAATTCCTAATTATCCACTAGATTGCCATGGCTAAAAGATAGCACAATGGGGAAAGAAAAATAAAATAATCAAGTAGTCATACGTTAATAAAATAATATTATTAATAGTCGATCGGGATATTACAACTTCAACCTCCAAATCGGCAATCCTCTGTTTCAGAGACTCGTCTCTTGTGTCTACCTCGAAGCGAGGAGGCACGGTGGAGCTCGGAATGCTAGGGCGACCGGCGATAATCTGGTGGAGGTGAGTGACTTCGATGCCCCTATCCACTGTGGCTCTTTTCAACGCATTGACCTCCGTCGTCAGCTCGTCACGTTCGGTCATCAGCCTGCCCACTGCCCTGGTCAGCTCCTCTTCCTCCGCCAGAAGTTCGGCCTCCATAATCTACAAGTGGTGCACTTCGGTGAGCATATCGTCCCTCTCCGCTGTCATCTTCGACAGGGAAAGCTGGAGACACTTCAACCTTAGCCCGTTGGTGAAGGCTGTCGACGAGCCATCCTCCTCGTCCATAGGGGGAATATCGGCGAGCCGACCCTCCAGTCGTCGAATCTCGATGTCCCGTTGGCTCAAGATCACCTGCAAGTGGTTCCGCTCGCTCTCAGCCCTGCGCAACCCTAACTCGACCTCATAAAGGTGCTCTTGACACCTGGCCAGACTCAACCTCGTCGACCCCAAGCTATCCTCGGAACCAAACTCCTCCTCGGAGCGAGTGGGTTCGGCTGAGAGGGTTACCTCGGCAAGCTGAAAAGATCAAGGGAAACACTTAGCCAAATTTCAAGCAAACAAAAAAAAGGGGTGGGGGGGTTATTCAAAGGTGACGTGGGGTCGAGTTCAAAAGTTTCTTTCATTTATCACAAAAAATGCGGTGGCCAGTCCGCAATTAGGCAATACAGGATAGCAAAAAAAAAAAAAAAGAAGACAAGCAGAGGTGAAATCAAGGGTCAACCTCTTTCCCAGGGCATCGAGAGTGCATGGGGACAGACCCCCCCGATGGGGGCTGAATCGCCAGCAGGGTTACTTCAGTGATCTGCACCTCACCGATGACCTCAACCTCGTGGTCGTCCTCATCCTCGCCTTCTTCTTCCTCTCCTTTCGATTCAGGGTCGAAGCCCTCAACATGGCCCGGAAACAGCCTCCACCCCGAGCAGTCCACCTCAGGGTATCGCTCTGACACCTGAGAGATGGCTTGGGCATAGGCCTTGGCCATGTTTTGGGCAAGGAAGCCCTACGTCTTCGCCATGGTGGCCTATTCGGCCCCCTTCACCGCGGCGTCCTTGGTCTTCGCCGCCTCGGCCAGCTGTTTGGCCGACTCCTCCTTCTGCCGTAGAAGATCGACCTTGAGCTTCGCGGCCTGGCCTTCGAGGTACTCGACCCTCGTCGACCTCCCCTCGAGCTTGACCCTTAGCTTGTCGAGCTCTGTGCCCATTCGAGCCTTCTCGGCCCGAGCCCAGTCGGTCTCCTGCTTTAGCACCTTTTTCAACTCCATCATCTTTTCCGAAAGATGACCGAAGTGCACGATAATCTACAACAAAAAAAAGTGCCAAGAGATAGAAAAATCGAAAGAGAAAGTAACCAACGAGAACAGAAATTCGACACTTATCGAAACCGCCGAGCGCGCGATCTCAATGGCGTCGTCGCCCGCCAGGCCGGCCTCCAAGGCAACTGGGTCCTTTGGCGTCGCCAGGTGTTTGACCACCTGCATACTCGCCAAGGAGTCGCCGAAAAACCCATCATGCTTCCGAACCTGCTAGTTCGGAATGTGGATCTTCTTGTGGTCCTTAGTGAGGAGCTCCTCGGCTGTCACCGTCCGCGGTGGCGGCTCCATCCCGAGAGCTGCGGAGATCGGGAAGTCCCCTGCCTTATTCGACGCCGAGGCTACTCCTGCGGCTGAGGTCGGGGTCACCACAACCGGAGACTCAACCGCCTCGGCTACGCTCGTGCCCCTCGGAGCCTTTGCAGGCGGCAGCTTGGTGGAAACCCTCTTGCGCTTCTTCGGCGCCTTACTTCCGAGGGCAGCCCTCTGCGCCATCACCGCATCAAAATCCATTGCCTCTGCATCAAATAAGAAGCCGGTTAAAGACAAAAGTTAGAATAGGCAAGGTAAAAAAAAATGAGAGCATAGAAAGAGCCGCGTACTGGGGTCTACGCGGCTGAGCCCTCCCCTGAAGAGAATGTCCTCGGTAAGCTCCCTCCAATCGTACTTCGGCCTGTTAAGAAGAGTCTGCACTGCCTCCTCTTCTTGAGGGTGAAGCACCAGCGACTCCCTCACTCGCCTCGACACCTTCTCCATGAAACTGGTGGGTATGGGCCATGCCTCAATGCCCCGTACTATCAAGTATTTATCTCGCCAGTGCTTGATGGAGTCGGTGCAGACGACGAGCCGACCTCCGTGCCTCGGAGCTAGGTAGTACTGGAACTCCGACTGGTTCTGCTGTTGAAGCCGGTAGATAGTCCGGAGTACCCTCAGCTCCGGCTCGATCCTAGCCGCTTGGCAGTGGAGTACGAACCCATTGATAACTCTCCACGCGTTCGGCATCAGTTGAATGGGGCTGACCCCAAACCACCTCAGCATTTTGATCGCGAATGGGTGGAGAGGTAGCCGAGCCCCGACGATGAAGGCATCGACCGGCAAGAAACACATGTTTACTGGCATCAGCGAATTTGTCCTAACCTCGGGTCCTGGCAGCATAAGCTCGTACTCCTCCGGAATTTGGAAGCAACCCCGGATCACTACCAAGTCCACCTGGCTGAGAATAGAGACCATCTCATCGGCCTCGGAGGTCTCTCTTGCCTTATTTTCCTCGAAGGCTCTTCCCCTCCCATGAATGATGCGCTCGGCATGCTCCTCGGGAAGCTCTCGAACCCGCTGAAGCCCTGTCAGTGGTCCTAGATACCTGCCGAACGGCCCCATGCGCTTCGGATCTTCCACTATACTGTCTCGACCGGATGCCTTCTTGCCTTTATCTTGGCAACACGGAGAAGGGACTTCGGCGGCAGAAGGGGAGGGCTCGGATATAGGAGAAAGAGACATATTTATACTTGAAAAACGACTAAGTATAAATTACCTTTGAGTTGATGGGAACGTCAGAATATTCACCGGAAAAGCAATCGACGATCACCGTAAGCTCTCACTAGTAGAAATTACCACTTGAGTAAAAATTCGGAGAAGTGAGAAATGAGAAGGAGGGTGAAGTTTTATAGATCTGGGCACACGAAATGAGGTTAATGGGCCCACAGAGCCAGCCCATTTACACAAGGTGACAAAATGACCTGAACCGTCACATTATTTACCGCGCCTAGATGCACAATCGCATTAATGACTGGCACATGTGTCAGAGTTGTCAGAAGATCAGCAGCCATTGCATTAAATGACTGTTACATCAGTTAGAAGTTCAGCGGTCGCCAACTCAGCCCGACGTTTCGTATGTTGCCAAAAATCACGATCCAAGGCCTCGACACATGCTGCCGAGCGTTCTTGACACCGACCATGTTACATGGAAAAAATTGGATCTCGGCACATGCTGCCGAGCATTCTTGACACCGACCATGTTACATGGAAAAAAATATCACATGGAAGAAATTGGACCTCGGCACATGCTGCCGAGAATTCTTGACACCGACCATATTACATGAGAAAAAATTGGACCTCGGCACATGCTGCCGAGCGTTCTTGACACCGACCATGTTACGTGGAAAAAAAATGTCACATGAGAAAAAATTGGACCTCGGCACATGCTGCCGAGCGTTCTTGACACCGACCATGTTACATAGAAAAAATTGGACCTCGGCACATGCTGCCGAGCGTTCTTTGCACCGACCATGTTACATGGAAAAAATTGTCACATAGAAAAGATTGGACCTCGGCACATGCTGCCGAGCATTCTTACCACCGACCATGTTACATGGAAAAGTAAACCTCGGCACATGCTGCTGAACGCTCTCAGCACCGACCCTCTTACGGGGAGGAAACCACTCCAAACTCCGCCAAAAATCCGCCGAACATGCCTATAGCCTGGCCGAAGTATCTGTGCACTTCGGCGGAAGGTGCCGAACCCCCAGGGACCTCGGCCTCCTTCGTAGCGAGTGTTCGGAGGGGGTCGGCGATGAGGCCGAAGCATCCAGGCCATGAAACGACGAAAATAACACCAAATCATCTACCTAAACACTGCAAAAAAATGATTTACAATTCAGGAAAATTAATTAAAAATTCTTAAAAAATAATTATAAATTCGGGGAAGCATTTTTTAAACCCTGGGTAGATAATTGTTTCTTAGAAAGATTAATTAAGACCCCCGAATGACAAATTACCACTTTGCAAAGTTAGGAAAAATCATCAAAAGTCGAAGAGAGCTCGAGGACAGCCTGGAGCGCACAAATAGCTTTGAAAATCACCATAAAACCTTATACAAAGATTCAATACCCCTCGTTTGGACTCCGATACAACCCCGTGAGCCATTAAAACAGTAAAACTACTCCTCAAAGGCTGACCAAACTCAGTCTTCGGAAGTGGGGGGCTCGTGATATGGCTAAAAATGGGGTTAAATCAGAACCGTCCAAATCAGGCACGAATCTTAAAGCCTGAGCGTGAAAAGGTAATTTCACCTACAAATGGGTCTGAAGCGGGTACTGGGTCTTCACCTCTAAGACCCATCAACCCGCAAATGGATCCATCTCAACTAGGTGCGGGTTCCAACCCGCAATGAACTCAGTCCATCAGGATAGACTTAGGGTTTCTGATTGCGTTCAATCAACGACCCTGATTCGCTCTATCCTTTCACTGGGAATTAGGGATTACATTCCTAATCTGATCCGCCACTATTAAGAGGTAATCAATCTTTTGCCAATTTACGCTCTTTCATAATCTTCTTTGATTACTGACTTGAGCGTCGGAGGGTGCGTCGCCGGGATCAACCCCGGTGTATCGCACTTTTTGTAGGAGAACAGCGGGAGTCAATAGTCAAACACCGGCAGAACAGGTTTCAGGTTTGCTATTCAGTTTTTCTAAGAATCCACAAATACTATCTATTTGCCCCCACACCAGATTCAGCAGTAACACCCCGTTAGTAGTTCGGCAGCTCGGTAGCTTGGATTTCAGATCCGAGCTATGTGGCATGATCTGGATGGTTGATCATGATCAGGCACGAATCACGAGGCATCAGTTTTTGCCAATTCACAGCTCGGTAGCTCGGATCGGATCCGATGTACGTGGCATGATTTGAGCTACCTGTTGAAGATCTGGCACGAATCGTGAGGCGGTAGTTTTCGCCAATTCGCAGCTCGGTAGCTCAAATTTCATATCTGAAGTATGTGGCATGAACTGAGCCGCTTGATGAAGATTTGGCATGAATCGTGAGGCGGTAGTTTTCGCCAATTCGTAGCTCAGTAGCTCAGATTTCAGATCCGAAGTACGTGGCATGATCTGAGTCGCTTGAGGAAGATCTGGCACGAATCGTGAGGCGGTAGTTTTTGCTAATTTGCAGCTCGGTAGCTTGGATTTCAGATCCAAAGTAAGTGGCATGATCTGAGCCGCTTGATGAAGATTTGACACGAATCGTGAGGCAGTAGTTTTTGCCAATTCACAGCTCGTTAGCTCGGATTTCGGATTCGATGTACGTGGCATGATCTGAGCCGCTTGATGAAGATCTGGCAAGAATCGTGAGGCAGTAGTTTTCGCCAATTCACAGCTCGATAGCTCGAATTTCAGATCCGAAGTACGTCGCATGATCTGAGCCGCTTGATGAAGATCTAGCACGAATCGTGAGGCAGTAGTTTTTGCCAATTCGCAGCTCGGTAGCTCAGTAGCTCAGATTTTAGATCCGAAGTACATGGCATGATCTGAGCCGCTCTATGAAGATTTGGCACGAATCGTGAGCCGGTAGTTTTTGCTAATTCGCAGCTGGTAGCTCGAATTTTGGATCCGATGTACACGGCATGATCTGAGCCGCTTGATGAAGATCTGGCATGAATCGTGAGACTGTAGTTTTTGCCAATTCGTAGCTCAGTAGCTCGGTAGCTCAGATTTCAGATCCGAAGTACATGGCATGATCTGAGCCACTTGATGAAGATCTAGTATGAACCGTAAGGCGGTAGTTTTCGCCAGCTCGCAGCTCGGTAGCTCGATGGCTCAGATTTCATATCTGAAGTACGTGGAATGATTTGAGCCACTTGATGAAGATCTGGCACGAATCGTGAGGCGGTCTGACTGGTCAACGTGCCGCATCGTGCTTCCACCCTTACAGATTCTGTCGTTTAGCCTTCTAATGGGCTTCCGTGGGGGCCCAAAATGCTCGGAAGCCCACGCGAGTCTCCTTTTTTACTATAAGACTTCTCCCCCTCACCACTTTCGTATTCTTCACTTTTTACTCTTGAGAATTTGATTTTGCTCTTGGGTGGCTCTGCTAGCGGTCGCGACCAAGCGCTCAATTCTCCGGCAAACTATTCTGACTATAGGTGTCACGTCAAAGTAAATATATACTTTATTTTATATATTTTTCAAGATGTCTAGAGTGTCTTCGGGGAGTGAGAGTGATCGACCAAGAGAGTGATCGACCATTAGTAGGCTCATCGGTGGTGGACAAGGGGAAGAAAGTGTCAGGGTCGGCGATTGTGGAGACGATAGTGGAGGGCGTGAAGAGAGCGAGTGGGTTAGGTAGGCTGCCATCCATGCTATCAAGCCTCGAGAAGGTGAGGGATTACTCTGATGACCTTCTAATTAAGATGATATACGGAAGGTCAGCCTCATACGAGGAGAATAAACCGAGGGAGCATTCTGAGGTTGACGACATCCCCTCGGTTCTGACCGAGGGGGATCAACATCGTATTAGGAAGGGGTTCATGATACCGAAAGAGTATACCCTGTTCCTCCCTGGCCCTGGATTCTGGGCGTGTTCAGCGACCTCACCTAACACATGCATCTTCCCGTATGACGCGCTCAATGCCGGCCTTCGACTGCTCCTACCACCCTTTGTGACCGAGGTGCTGCAGTGGTACGGATTGAGTCCGGTCCAATACATGCCGAATATGTGGCGGCATGTCATCGGCTTTATCCTCCAATGCCAGGTGGTAGGGGTCGAGCCTCGGGTCGTCTTGCTCCGCAGTCTATACCGGATCAACTGTATGAGCAAGATGGAGTACGGGTATTACTTATCACTGCGGAGGGGGTTCAAACTGATCGAGAATCTGGACTCCATTAAGCATTGGAAAGAGAAGTATTTCCTGATCCGAGAACCCCAACAGTGGGATTTTCCGACGCGGTGGAAGGAGGATGTTCCGAGGTGGGCGATGGCCGAACTAGTGTTGTCCCCAAAGGAAGGTGAGGTCATGTCGAAGCTCCTCAGCCGTCCGACTCTGAGTTGGAAGGATACAACTGAGGGGGTTCTCTTCGATTGGGGTCTCAGTCCGATCGACCCTAGTATGCTTCGTTTATTTTTCCATCTTTTATTCCCAATTTTGCTTTCTTCACGTGTTAACTACTTTGGTGTTCATTTTCTTAGAGGCGCCGGGTATGGACTTCCGAGCCATACTACTCAAGTGAGGCGGGGGTGCCGGAAAGGGCTCCGACAACAAGAAGAGGAAGAGGACGACGACAGGACCCCCATCCAGTCGAGCTGCTAAGCCACCATCAGCGGTGGCCCCAACGGTGGACTTGACATCCTCCTTTCCTTCCACTCCTCATGCGGTCCTACCCCAGCCCACACCTTCTGACCCTTCTGTCGAGGCCTTCTCCGTCGGAGCTGCATTAACGCTTGAATCAACACCTCTTGCTACCGAGGCGGAAGCTATTCTCACCGAGGAACATAAGAAGCTCTTCGTCCCCGATTGGCGGATGATGAAGCATGATGTCTTCCTCAGAGATGCCGCTATGAGCATGCAGGATCTGTGTCGCCTGCCGACCCCGAAAGATCGAGAGTCTTTGAAGGCGAGGCCTGTGGGCGACGATGCATTTGAGATTGCCACGACTACGATGTCGGTAAGTGTCTTTGTTAGGCCTTCGGAATTTCAAAGTTTGTTACGTTCGACACTCAAGTCTTCTCTACTTTCAACTTTTAGATCACGTGCCACTTCAGCCACCTCCTAAAGCAGTTCGCCGAGCAGGAGAAGGAGCTCAAGGCGACGTGCGACAAGGACCGGGCCAAGAGAGCTAAGGCCAAGAAGTTGTACGAGGCAGAGCAGCGTCTCTCGGAGTCTCGAGCTGCTCAGGTCAGCCTTCTCGAGGCGGCCTTGGCTAAGGCGAACGAGCGTACCGCTGTGGAAGCGGCGAGGGCGGACGAGGAGAAGGCGAGGGCCGAACAGGAGAAGGAAAGGCCCTGAAGGCCTCCGAGGAAGTGCAGAGGGAGAGGGAGGTAACGGTGGCCGCGGCTGCGGCGACGATCTAGGCTGAGGCCGAGGCACACATGCACACGAATATGGAGCAGTCCTACGCCCAAGCCCTCAAGTATGTCGAGGCTTGCATCCCCGGCTTCGACAGCTCGGGGTATAGCTTGTATGCCTCCATCGAAGGTGGGGAGGTGGTGGCGGCGGCAGAAGCCGAAAGAGAAAGAGAAGAAGAAGAAGAGGTAGATGAAGAAGAAGAAGAAAATGTAGTGGTGGCAAATCCGTAGACAGCAATCGTTAAGGTGCTGAGGGTGATCGCGAAGTAGCCCCCAAGGTGGCTCCTTGACTCTGAGTCTACTCGTCCTTCGTCTTTGATTTTTTGATGTTTTGTTTTTGTACTGCCTTATAGCGGACTGGCCACCGTTTTTGTACCCTTTTGTCAATGAAATGAAGTTTTTTGCACTTAATGTTGTGACTTAGGGCCCAAAGGAGATTAGAACTATCTTGTAGTTCCTCTTACACTTCGAGCGTTAGACTTTTGTTTCCTCTTTTTTCATTGGTTCAGTCAGGGTAGCAATTCTTCCATTCTCCATCATAGCCTCGGTATTGCGGAGTTAGGCCTTGCTCATTCTCGGGAGTTGCTTTATAAAGCGGAGCGAGAGTTAGGCCATTTGAGGCTGACCTTATCTCGCCAAGACATCGAGATGAGGCACCTCGAAGAGAGGCTTCGGGAAGTGCCTCCTGAGGGCGAGGTATGAGAGAGATGAGGCTCAAGTTTCTTCGCCAAACTCTATTCGGGGCGAGGTCTGAGAGAGACGAATTGAAGAACATAGTGCTCGAGAAAAGTCGAGAGGCGGCTTATCTCTGAAGGACTCTTTCGGATGTCTCACGCGGGGCTGGTTCGAGCCGACTGCCTCGCCTAAAGATTAGAGTAATAGATGACTTGCTTAAAAAGCAGGTTGTCGAGCTGGAGGCGGAGAATGCTCATTTTCGATGGTTGTCTGAAGGATGCAACGTCAGGAGCACTTCCTTCCCTCTGGGTGAATACGCTCAGGGGAGGTCGATTCATGAGCTAGTACTTCGCTCGCCCCCTATACTGCGAAATCCCGGAGATGCACAAAGTGGCGTGGCCGGTTTGTTGAGCGGAGCATCTGTTAGGGACCATGTTAGATTGGGTACTGATGATGCGACTCGACTCGCTGGCCTAGGAACGTCTGCGGAGGTAGGCCATCAGCAACACAGCGCTCGTCGGCCTCGCTTGTCACATAATAGAAGCATCCCTCTCCCTAGGAGGGGTTAGGGCAAAATTTTGTAGCCTTGTAATCTTTTGTATGAGTTTTTGGTCTAGAGTTAGACTTGTATCTCAAGCTTCGAAGAAATAATATGTTCCCTTTTCTTTTTTTCTTTTCTTTGAACTTTGTGAGAATTTTTCTTTTGCTGATGTTCGTGACAGTGTTGGTAGCAATTCCGAAGGGTGAGCTACTTTGTACTCGCTCATTCGCAAGAAGTAAAAGTTGCATCAAACCAAGTGTTTGACTCCGAGCTTGTCGTTTAGGGAGTATCAACAGTTGTAGGAGCAATTCCGAATGGTGAGCTACTTCGTATCCACTCGTTCGCAAGTAGCAAAGTCGCACGAACCAAGTGTTGGACTCCGAAATTGTTGTTTAGAAAGCATCAACAGTTGCAGGAGCAATTCCGAATGGTGAGCTACTTCGTACTCACTCGTTCGCAAGTACCAAAAGTCATATCGAACCAAGTGTTGGACACCGAACTTGTTGTTAAGAGAGTTTCAACAGTTGTGGGAGCAATTTCGAATGGTGAGCCACTTTGTACAAGTTTGTTCGCAAGTAGCTAAAGTAGCATCGAACCAAGTGTTGGACTCCGAACTTGTTGTTAAGAGAGTTTCAACAGTTGTGGGAGCAACTTCGAATGGTGACCCACTTTGTACAAGCTTGTTCGCAAGTAGCTAAAGTAGCATCGAACCAAGTGTTGGACTCTGAACTTGTTGTTTAATGAGTTTTTTTGTAAGCCCAAAAGTAGTACGACCAGAATGCTTTAGAATAGAGAATTTTTCCAGGGGGCAGAACACTTTTATTGAGAACAACTAAGCAGCTGCTTACAAGTTGCGAGCCATTATTACACTTGATAAAGAAAAAGAAACAAACTTGAACATGCTTTAGGGAGAACACTCTTGGAGAAGTTGCTTGAAGCATTGCTTAAACACCCTCTTGGTACTTCAGCAAGTGCTCTGCGTTCCATGTCCTCGGTATCCTCTTGCCCCTGGATCTTCAAGTTGATAAGCGCTCGGGCGTAAAACTTTGGAGAACTTATACGGTCCTTCCCAATTGGGTGCCAATTTGCCTTTCTTGCTGGGGAAAGAAATAGATAGCTTCCTTAGCACTAGATATCCTTCATTGAGATTAGTAGGGTGGACTCTCCGGTTGTAGGATTGTTCGATCCTATGTCGATAGATTTCTTGTTGAATGGAGGATCTCTCGCGGAGCTCATCAATGAGGTCCAAGTTGCCGCGAAGCTCGTTCGCGTTCTGCTCTTCGTTGTAAGCAATCAAGCGAGGGGACGGTAGACCCATCTCCAAAGGGATAATGGCTTCGTAGCTGTAAGTGAGGTTGAAGGGCGATTCTCTCGTGGGGGTCCTCTTAGGAGTGTGATAGCTCCGGAGCACATTGGGAAGCTGCTCTACCCATAACCCCTTAGCCGACCTGCGCAGTCTCTTTCTCAGGCCGGAGAGAATTTTTCGATTGGCGTTCTCTGCCTGACCATTGGACTGGGGGTGGAATACCAAGGAGAATCATTGCTGAATGCCCAGATCTGCACAAAAAGTGCGGATGGTTGTCCCCGTAAACTGAGTTCCATTGTTCGTTATTAAGATTCGGGGCACGTCGAATCTGCAGACAACGTTCTTCCAAAAGAAGCGCTGCACCCTATTCTCTGTGATCGTTGCTAGGGGCTCGACTTTAATCCACTTAGAGAAATAGTCGATCGCCACAACAAGGAACTTTAGTTGGCCCAGTGCTGAAGGGAATGGCCCGAGCAAGTCCATTCCCCACATTGCAAAAGGGGTTGGTGTAACACCCCGAATTCCAAAATACAACTGGATTCGAGTTCCACAGGATCTTTCAACTTCTTTCGTACAATTTTACAAGGAAATAAAAACTTTTCTTTTATCAGAGTTACATTACACTTGTACATTATCACAGCAGAAGCAATATTACAATAAATTACATGAAGCAACATTTAAAATAGTCTTACGCAGCATGCATACTTCAATTGTGTCAATCATCTTTACCCTGCATATAAAACTGTGGGCGCGTCAGTTCATTAAACTGACGAAATATTATACACGGCCATCCTCTCTATGCCGGAAACAGTACAACGATTTTCATTTCTTAACAAACACAAACTTGTCACAAACAAAGCTAAAGGGGACTATCCTATTGATGTCGTGTTGTGAATGTGCACTTAGTCCTTAATACATTTATTTATATTATATGACACTAATGCGCACTTGTTCAGAGTCTATGCAGCCCATACTACATAGGTCCGAGGGCAAGCCCTTAACCGTTCTTCATCTTGTAGGGTTCAATCCCTCGCCATGACTTAATATACTACTGTAACTACGGTAAGTATCCTAGATATTTTCTGACCTACGAACTCATGTCTAGGCGCCCTGGAGGGAATCCCAACGCACTGTCACATGACTCATCATATAGGCATCCTGTGGTAATTCAGCTCCTACCATAGACATGATACCACCCACAGTCGTCAAACACCCCACGAGCGTCGCCGCCGGGACGGTACTCTGGAGCAGTATCCATGTCCTATCATGACTCATCAGGGGATATCCTGTGAATACTCTCACGCCGCCAATCCAATGGCCCTCATACTCAATGTTTTTCTCTTACTTTCATCATGTCTTCACTATGTATCTAATCCTTAATTTAATTGAATCATGAATAAAATCAATCTCTTAGAATGTAGCACTTCCACTATACCGGTCTTATTCATTTAATTTTACATGACCCAACCTTGGTCTTCTCATTTCAAAATATCAATTCACAATTCTTTCTTTGCCGGTATAAGGCTTGGCTATACCCTAATTCTCAATTTCAGCTCATAATTACAATGTCATACTCATAAGATCTTTTCATGATTAATCACAGTTCATGTTTCAAAGGCATAGTACTCATGTATTCATATCTTTCATAATTCATCACAATCTATAATTGAATTTCACGTGCAATCCATATGCAAGAGTCAATTTCAATTAATAATCACCAATAATTTATGTGTTCCACACATCTATTATTCACATATCAAATCTTACTACAAACACATTTTTATAATTCCATTTAATCACTATTTCGACATTTGAAAACTAATACGTAATTGTTCATAATTAAAGATGATTTCACACATAATTTACTACTATGATGCTTGCTTGCACATTGATAGCTAAAATATTCTTAGAGCACAAAAATTAACTTTATAAGTGAGTAAAGACTTCCATTTTTATTAATTAGTCTACACATAATACATTCATTTATTCATATGAAAAAGGACATTCTTTTTCATTTATTCAAATCTTTCACATGATAAATATCGCAATAGGGAATTTCATTAGATCTATTAACAATCAATTCAATCAATTCAACTTTAACACACTATTCTACTTGGCATTTTTTTTAATCAATAAGCATGGTTCAATTTCTTACTAGCAAATTTCACATAATTGTAATTTAAACATAATCAACATGCATTCTAATGTTTATAACAATGAGAACATATACTTTTACTCATAGTTAATAAATTTAGTAATCAAACAACACACATTTTCTAATTATCAATTCTCTTCTAATTAGGCGAGCATGCATTTCATTTCAACTAGTAGCTTATAATAACAATTCAATTTCATTCCCTAGCCTGATTTCCACTCTAAAAATCATGAGAAACACCCACCCTTTGAAGAAAACCAATTAAGAAAATCCTCTAGAGCCTCCTAGAATGCGAGAGAGTGCCTCTTCCTCCTAGATCGCGGTGCAACGAACTCCTTCCCTTGCTCCTTGCCAAAAACCAATAGCTCCAAGTAGAGAATGGTCGGCCTCTAATGGGGGTACACACATACACTCACACTGACACACTAATATATATCTCCTATATAATGTTCTCTTCTTTCAATAGATTATTAATGTAGAAAACAAGTATGAAGGGGGGGGGGGGATTTATACTAATTTTAGAAAAGATTGGTGGGCTAGGATTGGTTGGATAGTTATAGAATTGAGGGCTAGGAGAGGAAGTTGTAGCAACTACCCATGCACAAAGTAACCACCCATGCACACACACCCACACTCTCCATCTCTCTTAGCACATCCTGGCCCCAAAGAGTGTGCATTGCACACTACGTGCATTGCACATGCCACCTAGTACCCCTATTTAGAAGTTTGTACAATTTAATTAATCAAAATGTTCACAATTTGTCTCTACATGACAAGTGTGACCATTTAGTTGATTTATTAAATTTGTGGGCTTCACAATTAGTGGGCTTTGGTTTGTGGGCCAAGACAATAAATTAATAATTTATTAAAGTGGGCTCAAACAAATAAAATAGTGTTTTAGGCTTTAGAAATAGGCTTTTAGAAAAATAAAGGAAAGAAAAAATAATTATTCATACTAAAAATGAAATTTTATACATAAAATAAATAAATAATATACACATAAAATTTGCACGTGCACAACACGTGAAAAATAATATTTTTATTAAAATAAAAGTTTAGGGTATTACAACACTCCCTCCATAGAATAGTTCCATCCCCGGAACTACAGTTAAAGAGCGAGAAAAACAAAACACAATGAGAAAATACAATCAAGCAAAAAGCTCAGGATGATTTGTCATCATCCTCTCCTCAGATTCCCAAGTAGCCTCTTCAACCAACTGGTTTCTCCAGACTACCTTAACCATCGATATCGTCTTATTCTCAAGACATTCTCCCGACGATCAACAATCTCAACTGGAAGCTCAATGTAACTGAGATCTAACTGCAAACCCTCTGGCACTTCGGGAAAATGATGACTTGGATCTGGAATGTAACCTCTCAGCATAGACACATGAATGACATTGTGCACCTGAGACAACTCTTCCGGTAACTTAAGCCGGTAAGCAATTTTTCCGATCCTTTTCAATATCTTATACGGGCCTATGAACCTTGGGGCTAACTTTCCACCCTTGCCAAAACGGATCACACATTTACTAGGTGATACCTTTAGAAAGACAAAGTCCCTAACCTCAAACTCAAGGTCCCTTCTCCGGTTGTCTGCATAGCTCTTCTGCCTACTCTGAGCATCCACCAACCTCTTCCTGATCAGATCAATCTTTTCAGAGGTCTGTTGCACAATCTCAGGCCCAAACATCTGACGCTCCCCAACTTCAAACTAACATACAGGCGTCCTGCACTTCCTACCAAATAGAGCTTCGTACGGCGCCATCCCAATGCTAGTCTGAAAACTGTTGTTGTAGGCGAACTCCACCAAAGTTAGATGCCTTTTCCAACTGCCTCCAAAGTCTAGTATACAACACCGAAGCATATCCTCAAGAATACGGTTGACTCTCTCGGTCTGTCCATCGGTCTGAGGATGAAAAGCAGTGCTGAAATCTGTCTTGGTACCCAAAGCTGTCTGAAGACTCCTCCAGAAATACGAAGTAAACCGCGCATCTCAATTAGACACATTGGACAATGAAACACCATGAAGCCTGACGATCTCACCAACATACATCTCAGCCAACTTGTCCATCGAAGCAATGAGTTTCATCGCCAAGAAGTGAGCAGACTTGGTCAGTCGATCGACTATGACCCAAATTGCATTATTGCCTTTAGAACTCTTAGGCAAACCCGTGATGAAATTCATACTGATGTTATCCCACTTCCATTCCGGAATAGGTAACGGTTGCAATAGACCTCCGGATTTCTGATTCTCGGCTTTGACTTGTTGACAAATCTCACACCTTGACACAAATTCAGCCACATCCCGCTTCAAACCTGACCACCAGAAATGTTGTTTAATGTCCTTCTATATCTTGGTACTCCCAGGATGTATTGACAAAAGAGTAGCATGTGCCTTCTGAAGAATACTTTCTTTCAAGTTCGACTGATCCGGAACACACAGCCTCTCTCCAAACCACAGCACGTCACCCCTGATTTGAAATTTGGGTAACTTGCCAGCACCAACCTGCTCCATCATCTTCTAAATGTGTGCATCTTCCTTCTGACTTGCAATAATCCTTCCATTTAGTGTCGGTTGAAGCCTTAACTGAGCTAAAGATGATCCCAAGTCTTGTAGAACAACTTCAATACCAGCCTGATCCAACTCCTCTGCCAACTACCTCTGAGTCATAATTAACCTCGCCAGACTGCTCTTGTGGCTAAGTGCATCAGCAACAACATTAGCCTTCCCAGAGTGATACTTAATCTCCGGGCGAATGTCCTCAAGTACCAACATCCATCTCCTTTGCCTCAGGTTCAAATCCTTCTGCTGATAGATGTACTTCAAGGTTTTATGGTCTGTGTACATGTTCAGCTTTTCACCATACACATAGTGTCTCCATTGCTTTAAGGCGAAGATAATCGCAGCCAACTCTAGATCATAAGTTGGATAATTCTTCTCATGCGGTCTTAGTTACCTAGACCCATAAGCAATTACTTTTCCTTCTTGCATTAAGACACAACCAAGCCCACGATGTGAAGCATCGCTGTAGACATCATACTCAACACCTGCTCTAGGCAAAACCAAAATGGGTGTAGTATTCAGCCTCTTTTTCAACTCCTGAAAGCTTGCCTCGCTGTAACGACCCGGAAAATAGCATATGGCTATTTTGCATCGAAATGTGTGCGCGATTGAGAATTTCGCGCGATCATGAATTTTCTGATAAAAATTATTTTAATTGAGAAATATAAGATATATATTGTCTATCTTATTTTATTATTATTTTCAAAATTAAATTATTTTATACGGATTATTACAAAGTAGTTTTAATGTATTTTGTATTGTTTGGAATTATTAAGAGCAGAGAGTTGGGTCTTATTTGGAATGTATTAAAGCTAGAGGGCTTATACGAAACATTCCCTTAGATATTTATCTATCTATTATTGTTTATTTCTCTTTTTTACAAAAAACCCCTTCTCTCTCTCTCCTTCCCTTCTCCTTCTTCTTCCCTTCTTCTTCTTCTCGTTCGTTCCCAAACCGACCCAAAGAGAACCCTCCCGACCTCTCCCTCCCTTCTCCTCCCGTTCGTCCACGCCGGCGATCGGAAGAAACCCCGACCCCCACTCCCGTTCCCTTCTCCTTTCTTCTCCCTTCTTGATTCGATGCCAACCCAAAGAAGCCCCGACCTCTCCTCCCTTCCTCCCGTTCGTCCACACCCAGCCAAATCAAAAAGAACCCCGACCCGCACCTTCCCTCTTCCTCCTTCTCCTCCTTTCTCCCATCTCCATCCCGATCAAAAGAAACCCGAGAACCCATCGATCGGTACTTCCCCACCTCAAAACTCCTCCGATTCTCCATAGATTCCAAATTAAAACTAGGGGTAGACTAATGGAGGGATCCTCTACATTGTAGTAGCGTCGGATTTTCGAATGGATTTGGGAAGGTAAAACCCTAACTATTTTATTGTATAAAATTTAGTTGGGTTAATTTTTATTGAGTAGAAATATTAGGATAGAGAGATTTAGAGATGTTGGAAATGGTAGATGTGCGAAACTAGTGGATTATTAGAGAGATTGTAAGTTGTTAGTAAAATAGGGTTTTGGGTTATAAACGAGGATTATAGGGATATGAATTAATTCTCGGATAGTAGTAGAAATTATAGT
Source organism: Hemerocallis citrina (assembly GCA_017893485.1). Classification (NCBI taxonomy): domain Eukaryota; kingdom Viridiplantae; phylum Streptophyta; class Magnoliopsida; order Asparagales; family Asphodelaceae; genus Hemerocallis; species Hemerocallis citrina. The sequence continues at coordinate 218,195,743 of CM030362.1, forward strand.
TGAGCTACTAGAATATTTTGGGGGCAATTTAGTAATTAATTGGGGATGAAAATGCCATAGGCATTAGATTATCACGTGCATCGCACGTGTATATCCCAAGCGTTCAACAAACGCTTGTGTGATATTTGGGATAGTGTTATTAGCTGTTATGATTGGTTTGAATTATTTGAGTTTAATTGCTTGAAATTGATGGTAGGATGTATATTGCGACCTGGGATGCGAGGTGGCACGGCGCTATGGATCTTCGCAAAATTATGTGAGTTATATTATTTATATATTTTCATGGTTTAAAGATATATGTGAGTACTAATTTATTATATGTATTTTGTGATTATAAAAATATAGTGAGTTGGTTTATTATATATTTTGTGGTTTGATGAATATATGAGTTAATTTATTATGTATTTTTGTGTGTTAAAAACATGTGAGTTTAATTTATATATTTTTTTGTGTTTTAAGAAATATAGTGAGTGTAATTTATCCGCGTATTTCTGTGATTATAGAAATATGTGAGTTAGTTTATTATATATATTTTTGTGGTTTGAAGAACACGTGTGTTTAATTAATTTATTTATATATATTTTTGTGGTTTAAGAAATATAGTGAGTATGATTTACTTATGTATTAATGTTTTAAAAGATGTTTGAATAACATATACGTGGATATGGGAGTGAGTTATGTTCATAGGATGGTATCAAAATATGGTGTGTGAGTTGATATACGTATTTTGATGATTAAGGAGGTTCGAATAAACTAAGGTATTGATATGAATTATGGATGCTAAAAGAACCCATCTTTGGGTATGAGTTGTTGTAGGCTGAGAAAGAACCCATTTTGAGGGTTGAGTAAATTATGGAGGCTAAAAGAACCCATCTTGATGTTATGTTAGTTGTAGTATGATAAAGAAACAATATTTTGATGTTGTCAGTTATAGGATGTTGAAAGATCACACCTTTATGTTGATTACTTGTTGTAGGTTGAGAAAGAACCCATTCCTATGGCTATATTATTTGTATATGCGAAAAAGAACCCATTTTAGTTGTTAGTAGTGGTGAGTAAGAAGAACCCATCCTATGGATTTGGATTGTTGTAGAGAAAGAACCCACACTTGTGATATATTAAGAATCCATGCTTGAGTTGTGTGAAGAACCCATTCATGCCTATGTGACATTCCAGTAAAACCTATCATGTTGAGTCGATTTTAGAAAGAAACTCATGTTTGAGTTGATTATAGTAGGTATGCCATGATGAGTTGATTTTAGAAGGATATCATGCTTAAGTTAATTATAGTAGATTCTTCTGTTACTTCTAATTATAGAAGATCAAGTTTGCTAGTAAGCACAGTTGGTTGCTTCTAGGTTTGATTACCTATATGGTTGTTTGTATGTGATTTTGCGCGTACGTGGCTCGACTGGCCCGTATGTAGCTGTGGGTCTCATACGCAGCTTATTTGGCTCGTATGTGTGTTATTGTCTCATACGCGGCTCGACTGGCCCGTATATAGATGTTGGTCTCATACGGAGCTTATTTGGCTCGTATGCATGTTGTTGTCTCATATGCAGCTCGACTGGCCCGTATGTAGCTGTTGGTCCCATACGTAGCTGTTTAGCTCGTATGTGTTTTTTTGGTTACTCGTATGTAGCTTCTTAGCTAATACGCAGTTTGTTGTGCTCATCTAGGGTGATATCATTGCCCTAGGGCTATCGACCATCAAGACGTGTGTTTAGCTTACTCCTAAGGGACTGTGGACGAGTCACTTCGCGGGTGCCGTCAGATCTTAACCGTTGGTTGATTGCGGACCGGAGTGTGACGAAATCCAAGTTCAGGTAGTAGCATGCGAATGCGTTCGTATTGCCGGGGTCTTGGATCGATAGGCCATGAACCGGATCCTAAGGGATTCTGGAAAGTCTAGGTTGAGCAGCCTAGTAGAGTTATCTTGCGAAGTCTAATTTAAGGCCTAGCATATTGTGGTTATAATATTGTCCTCCCTAGGAGTGTTCAGGGTTAGGGACATTATTAGGGTAGTGACTTATAAAGATCATTACTTAAACTCTTTTGCCGGAAGAGAGGAGTCGGTTGTAGGGGGCACCTTACGACTCACTCGTCCCTGGAGGCAGACCAGGTGGTGTTATTGGGTTGTACCTTCCCGTCAAAGGGATACGTACGGTGCCATCTCACGAGTTGAGGACATGGGTTGCGTATCTCGCGCTGTTAATTCCTGAAATACCGTGGCTGGGGTACTACAGGATGCATTGTGCAGTCCTGCGCTTGTGAGACCCCAGAGGGTGCCACAGGGTAGGCTTCGCGCTACCCTGCGCTTGCGAGACCTTATGGTTTGATTTTGGAACGAGGCCCGATACACTGGGATCGTCAGTGAGGTCCGGCATGCCGGGTAGTAGTGGAAAACGGAGACACCATAAGCAGACTGCATAGGGGGACTTGATCCCTTCTGCAACCTCACAGAGTCATGGAGTATTGTCAGGAACAGGTTGTGTACAATTAGAATTCATAACGCGGGTTCAAATCCCTATATATGAAGAAACGGCTTGAGATGGGGCGCATGTAGTATGGGCTGCATGTTGCTTTCAGAGATTTGCTGGCATTAGAAATAAGAGCATCATCGTATTGGTAAATCTTGCATTAGAGTTAAGTCATAACGTACACTGACACATAAATTATATGTACACGTGTCTTTTCCATTCAAGTTGAGTTGCGGGTGTGATATGTTATTGCCAAACCATATTGGGACGTGGAGTATATTGTGGTGAAATGCATGTAAATGGTAATGTGCAATGAGATGTTAGGTTGGATATGAATGAGTGGTAGTATGCAAATGAATGCATATGTCTATGATGTGATACGTGATATAACGCAATAAGATCAATATTGGTATTATGTGAGGGGTTATTCAAATGATTACTAAGATAAGTATGTTATGAGTGGGTATGGGCATACATATAGGTGATGGCCCAGAGAATATTGGAGGTGAAATCTCATTTATGAGGTTTACATGTTCAGATGTCAAGTAAGATTTGTTTATCTTGGTAATTGTGAGTTCGTTATGTTTTCTTGTAAGTTTAATTTATTTACTTATTTAATAAATTATACTCACACCAGAAATGGCTAACCCCTTAGTGTTTGGGGGTTAGGGAGTCCCTGGACTACCCGAAGTCCCCTACTGTTACAGGTCCAGCAGTGCAGAGGTGAGGTGTAGGTACAGGTTTCCGTGGAGTGGAGCTCTAGTTATAATTCGTTGTTATGATTTAATTGTAAATAGTAAAGATTTATGCTCTAAATTGTATTTTTGATGTATAAGTATGTGGATGATGATGAAGAGTATAGTGTGAGGCGGCAGGATATGGTTTTGACCCGTAACCATTTCGTTGTGGAGTGCCGGGCGTCGTGGTAGGTTTTTACAGGTTATTTTCTAAAAACTTACTACGTTTTCAAAAGGATTTATGGTTTTTATTTGATAATTGTTATACCGTTATGAGTTTGGCCCCCAGAGCATATATACATATTGCCTGTGTGATGATGCTCATTTTGGCCTGGGGAGCCCGTAATATTATTGCCTGTGATGTAAGCTACGGAATTTAGAGCAGAATTCCGTAAGCTTTTTCTGTTTTGGGGCAGAAATTACAGGGGAGACTCTGCCCAATTTTTCTTTGAAACATAACTATTTTAGTTTATGTTTAAAGTGAGATAGAAATTGGAAGAATTGAGTTTGGAATTAAAAAGGAAAAAGGGCAGGCGCTACAGTTGGTATTACAAACTGATAATTGTAATTACTGCGTAGTAACTCTATGTTGAATGAAAAGTTTTAAATTTTCCAGCTTTTCGTGTATCGTGACTAATTGAAGGAAAGATCTTGGCATGTGTCATGGTTTCCCAGTTACGTGGAAATTGGGGCACTACACTCGCATTGTTCAGTCCACTTGAAGTTCACATTCTTCTTTGTCAGACCAGTGAGCGGTATGGCTATCTGAGCGTAGCCCTGGATGAATCTCCTGTAGTATCCAGTTAGCCCAAGAAAACTCCTGATTTCCTTCACTGTAGTATGCCTTGCCCAATCTCTCACTGCCTCTATCTTCTGAGGATCAGTTTCCACTCCCTCCTTAAAAAGGATGTGACCAAGGAATACCACTTCAGATTTCTAGAAATCACACTTGGATAACTTGACATACAACTCATGCTCCTGAAGCTTCCTCAAAACTGCTGCCAGATGCTCCGTGCGCTCCTCCTCCGACTTGGAGTACACAAAAATATCGTCGATAAACACCACGACGAAAGAATCAATGAACGGCCTCAGAACTTTGTTCATCATGTCCATGAAGATTGCAGGCGCATTCGTCACTCCAAACGGCATAACTAAGAATTCGTAATGCCCGTGTCGAGTTCTAAACGCAGTTTTATGCACGTCTTCAGCTTTCACTTGAACTTGATGATATCATGATCGAAGATCTATTTTGTAGAAAACAGTTGCTCCTTGTAGACGATCGAAGAAGTCATCAATTCGTGGAATTGGATACTTATTCTGAACAGTGACCTTATTCAGTTCTCGGTAATCGATGCACATCCTCATCGAACCATCCTTCTTCTTTACCAAAAGCACCGACGCTCCCCAAGGTGACGCACTCGGTTGAATAAAGCCTTTCTCCAATAGTTTTTCAATCTGCCGTTTGATCTCATCTTGCTCCATAGATGCCATCCTGTACGGTGTCTTAGAAACAGGTGCACTCTCTGGCTGAATAGTGATGCTGAACTCCACATCACGATGCAGGGGTAACCCAGTCAAATCTTCCAAGAACAGAGTCGGATAATCCTGAACCACAGAAATCTGCTGCACCTCTACAGGAATCTCTCTCTTCTGGCTGATAGCAGCAACCAAATCTGAACATCTCCTCTTCCCTTGGAAAGCGACTTCAGGTCCACCTGGAGCCTTCACTGTTACTGTCTTGGTCTTGCACTCGATGTTCGCACTGTATACCGACATCCAATCAATGTCAATGATAACATTGACTCCCAAAACATTCAGCTCGATCAGATCGATCCCGAAAATTCGATCTCCAATCACGATCTCGCAGTCATCATAGTACCGATCAGTGGTTAAAGTCTCTCCTGACGGAGTAGCTACTGCTAAACCTTGCCTGGAAATATCTTCGGTTCGACTCCCAGAACTTTAGCAAATTTAGGTGATACAAAAGTATGAGAGCACCCAGTATCGAACAAAACAACAGCTTTCTTTTCATTCAAAATAAGTTCTCCTGTTACATAACATATACTCGTCATATATCAGTTCACTAATTTATGGAAAAAAGAAAACAACAGAAAACACTCCTAAACATCCTTCCTCGTACCAGTGATGATGTGATCCACCTTATCAGCATCAGCTTCAATCAAGCAAAATACTCGTCCTTGCTGGTACGGCTTCTTCCTGGTTTGCTAAGTTGATCCATTGCGGACGACATCCTGCAGTTTGGGGCAATGAGACTTGTAGTGTTCTGTCTCTCTACAGTTGAAACAAGTCACTGGAGGTCTCACCCAAGTATTCCCGGGTCTTCCTGCCACTTGAACAGCGTTCACACCCGTAGGCTTGAACCTTTGAGCCGGTGGCTGTCCCCTGACATTGCCAGCAACTGCGGCCCTCTTCCACGCATTCCAGTTATTCTTCCGATTCTGAACAGCATGGAACTGCTCCATGTCCGCCTCTGTGGCTACCGCTCGTTTGACCAGTTTGTCAAACCTCCTGATACCGAGAGGTATCATCCTGGATCTCAGACTTGGCCTCAACCCATGCTCGAACTTACGAGCCTTCTTCGCCTCATCCATCACCAATTTGGGAGTATACCTTGAGAGCTGAGTGAATCTTGTCTCATACTCCCTAACCGACATGCCACCCTGCTGCAGCGACAGAAACTCAATGGCCTTCTTCTCATGGACGTCTGAGAAAAAATAATAACTGCAGAATTCCTCCAAAAATTCCTCCCAGCCAAGAACCAAGCCTTTCATCGTCTGCTTCATCGACTACCACCATACAGTCGCATCCTTCTCGAATTGCAGAGTCGCCAACTTCACCTTGCTGCCCTCCGGGGTCTCCAAGACTTCGAAGATAGTCTCTACCTGCCGGATCCAATTGTCAGCCGTGTCAGGGTCTGACTTCCCCTCAAACACCAGTGGTTTCATCCGTTTAAATGATTCCACGGTTTTGATTGCTTCGGGTACTGGATTCGCAGGCACCCTTCCCTGATTCTGATTCATGGCAATAGTATTGAGTGTCTGATAGACCCTCGCTAACTCCGTTTTCAAGTCCAGACCTTCACCATTTCGAGCTCGTCTTCAAGCCATATTCTGATATAAAAGATCCATTAAATTCGAAGTATAAAACATGAATTTTAAATTAATTTTTCATTTTATTGAATTTCAAACTTTATACATTTGAATTTAAAATATTTCTGACATCAAAATGAAAGCAGTAGATGATACAACGGTCTAACTCCTACAGTTCCTTTTGGCTTCACGAAGCTCTCCCCGTAGTTCCTCCACTTCCTCCTTTAGTACATCGGTCATGTTTTTCCTCTTCTCGAGTTCCCAAACACGATGATTGAGAACTGCAAAATCATCTTTACGATTTGCCAACTGAGCCTCCAATAGTCCGACTCTTTCCCGCAGAGTCTCTACCTGTCTCTGGAGAGACACAATGAGATTTCCCGGAACTGGTTCTTCTTCGTCAGAAGAATCATCAGATGAATCCGGAGGTGGAGTGATCTCTCGGGACTCAGGCCATTCCTCTTCCACTTCTTCGGAATCTTCCTCATCTGAATCAGCTTGCTCGGGGTAGTAATCTTCCTCAATGATGTGCCAATTGTCATCTCCAGCTGGGTCAAAATGGTCCGCCATCTTAAAGATAGAGAGGAAGAAGCATAAATCATAGAGCAAAACAAATGTAAGTGACTTACATTTAAATCTCTAGACTCAACACACACTCTAATGTCCACTTCTAGGGTGTCGTTCCTTATAAATTTGTACTACTTAGAAGCGTGCTCTGATACCACTCTGTAACACCCCGAATTCTAAAATACAACTGAATTCGAGTTCCAAAGGATCTTTACACTTCTTTCGTACAATTTTACAAGGAAATAAAAACTTTTCTTTTATCAAAGTTACATTACACTTGTACATTATCACAACAGAAGCAATATTACAATAAATCACATGAAACAACATTTAAATAGTCTTGCGCATCATGCATACTTCAATTGTGTCAATCATCTTTACCCTGCATATAAAACTGTGGGCGCGTCAGTTCATTCAACTGACGAAATATTATACACGGCCATTTTCTCTATGTCGGAAACAGTATAACGATTTTCATTTCTTAACAAACACAAACTTGTCACAAACAAAGCTAAAGGGGACTATCCTATTGATGTCGTGTTGTGAATGTGCACTTAGTCCTTAATGCATTTATTTATATTATATAACACTAATGCGCACTTGTTTAGAGTCTATGCAGCTCATACTACATAGGTCCGAAAGCAAGCCCTTAACCGTTCTTCATCTTGTAGGGTTCAATCCCTCACCATGACTTAATCAACTACTATAACTACGGTAAGTATCATAAATATTTTCTGACCTACGAACTCATGTCTAGGCACCGTGGAGGGAATCCCAACGCACTTTCACATGACTCATCATGCAGGCATCCTGTGGTAATTCAGCTCCTACCATAGACATGAAACCACCCGCAGTCGTCAAACACTTCACGAGCGTCGCCACCGGGACGGTACTCTGGAGCAGTACCTACGCCCTATCATGACTCATCATAGGACATCCTGTGAATACTCTCACGCCGTCAATCTAATGGCTCTCATACTCAATGTTTTTCTCTTACTTTCATCACGTCTTCACTATGTATCTAATCCTTAATTTAATTGAATCATGAGTAAAAATATCTTAGAATGTAGCACTTCCACTATACCGGTCTTATTCATTTAATTTCACATGACCCAACCTTGGTCTTCTCATTTCAAAATATCATTTCACAATTCTTCCTTTGCCAGTGTAAGGCTTGGCTATACCTTAATTCTCAATTTCAGCTCATAATTACAATGTCATACTCATAAGATCTTTTCATGATTAATCACAGTTCATGTTTCAAAAGCATAGTACTCATGTATTCATATCTTTCATAATTCATCACAATCTATAATTCAATTTCACGTGCAATCCATATGCAAGAGTCAATTTCAATTAATAATCACAAATAATTTATGTGTTCCACACATCTATTATTCACATATCAAATCTTACTACAAGCACATTTTTATAATTCCATTTAATCACACGCGTCACAACTTTCAAAAATTCCTCTTTTATAACCCAAAATCTTCATTTATTTTTCTTTGTTTAAAAAGTAATTCAATTTCAAAAATGAGTCCTTTTATTGCAAAAACCCCAGTTTCTTATTCACACTTCTCCAAAAGTTGTATAAATATTTCCTAATAAGTTCCAATAATTTTTCAGAATTTAATCCATAATTTTTCTTATTCTATTTTAAAAGTCCATTTTAATTCAAAATTTCAAAAAAAAAACATTTTTTCCCTAAACTCCAAACCCACCAAGATTCGAACCAGTGACCAGCGGTGAGGTAGACAGCGCATCAGACCAAAGCACCACAGCCGCCCATCGATTTAACTAGGGATTATAAACCCTATGTGTTCTGTTCTCGGCGATTTGGATTTTTTTTTAACAAAACAACAAAATAAAACGGCAGCTTCGGGGTATCGAACTCGAGACCTCCGACTACCGTAGCGAACACAAGTCTCTTCTGACCAGTTGGTCTAAGTGGACATATCGATTGGAAGGTATAAAAAATAAGTTTTGATCTTAATTCTCTGTTCAAGCTATACTTTAAAAATTTCTCAAAAACGAGTTTGTCACTTTTTCTCCTCTTTTGAAAACAAAAATGTCCAAAAATAAAATACATTTAATTTAACAATAGCTAGTATATTTAAAGGTATTTCCCCCTCTTTTAAAATATGTATTTAGCCTTAGTTTGCATTTTATAAACACTATTTCGACATTTGAAAACTAATATGTAATTGTTCATAATTAAAGATGATTTCACACATAATTTACTACTATGATGCTTGCTTACACATTGATAGCTAAAATATTTTTAGAGCACAAAAATTAACTTTATAAGTGAGTAAAGACTTCCATTTTTATTAATTAGTCTACACATAATACATTCATTTATTCTTATGAAAAAAGACATTCTTTTTCATTTATTCAAATCTTTCACATGATAAATATCGCAATAGGGAATTTCATTACATCTATTAACAATCAATTCAATCAATTCAACTTTAACACACTATTCTACTTGGCATTTTTTTAATCAATAAGCTTGGTTCAATTTCTTACTAGCGAATTTCACATAATTGTAATTTAAACATAATCAAAATGCATTCTAATGTTTATAACAATGAGAACATATACTTTTACTCATAGTTAATAAATTTAGTAATCAAACAACACGCATTTTCTAATTATCAATTCTCTTCTAATTAGGCGAGCATGCATTTCATTTCAACTTAGCTTATAATAACAATTCAATTTCATTCCCTAGTATGATTTCTACCCTAGAAGTCATGAGAAACACCCACCTTTTGAAGAAAACCAATTAAGAAAATTCCTTAGAGCCTCCTAGAATGCGAGAGAGTGCTTCCTCCTAGATCGCGGTGCAACGAACTCCTTCCCTTGCTCCTTGCCAAAAACAGAGAGCTCCAAGTAGAGAATGGCCGGCCTCCAATGGGGGTACACACATACACTCACACTCACACACTAATATATATCTCCTATATAATGTTCTCTTCTTTCAATAGATTATTAATGTAGAAAACAAGTATGAAGGGAGGGTATTTATACTAATTTTAGATTAGATTGGAGGGCTAGGATTGGTTGGATAGTCATAGAATGGAGGGTTAGGAAATGAGAGGAAGTTGTAGCAACTACCCATGCATAAACTAACCACCCATGCACACACACCCACACTCTCCATCTCTCCTAGCACATCCCGGCCCCAAAGAGTGTGCATTGCACACTACGTGCATTGCACGTGCCACCTAGTACCCCTATGTAGAAGTTTGTACAATTTAATTAATCAAAATGTTCACAATTTGTCTCTACATGACAAGTGTGACCATTTAATTGATTTATTAAATTTGTAGGCTTCACAATTAGTGAGCTTAGATTTATGGGCCAAGACAATAAATTAATAATTTATTAAAGTGGGCTCAAACAAATAAAATAGTGTTTTAGGCTTTAGAAATAGGCTTTTAGAAAAATAAAGGAAAGAAAAATAATTGTTCATACTAAAAATAAAATTGTATACATAATATAATTAAATAATATACACATGAAATTTGCACGTGCACAACACGTGAAAAACAATATTTTTATTAAAATGAAAGTTTAGGGTATTACAGTTGGACAGGATAGAGAGGAGAGCTGAGCTTACGGTAGACGGCAGATTGTTTAGAAATTTTGGCAAGGGCCACATTGACGAACGTGTTGTTCGGCATCACGGAGGAGAGTAGGCCAGAAATATCCATAGTTCAAGATTTTGTGAGCAAGGGACCTTACTCCCGAGTGAGCGCTACATATCTCTTCATGTACTTCCTTCAAAGCATATCGGGCTTCGTCGGGGGAGAGACACCTCAAGTAGGGTCTACTGTCTACTTCGGTGTATGAGCGTTTGTACAAGACTCCCTCGATGAGGGTGAACCGCTCGGCTCTAGTTCGGATCTTTCAGTCCTCTTTAGGATCTAAGGGAAGAATCACATCTCTGAGGAACTCGAGTAGAGGCCTCATCCAATTCTCCCCGAGTTGTAAGGGCAGCGTCTCCATCGGCTCGGGGCCTTCTTCCTCGATGCTGGGCTTCTGTAGAACTTCTATCAAGACAGTTTGTTCGAGCCCTTGGAGGGAGGAGGAAGCTGCTTTTAGAGGGTGTCCGCCTGCACATTTTCTACTCGGGGGATCCACTGGAGTTGTTGTAACCCCTATTTCCCCAAAAATATATTTTCTGTGTATTTTCGGTATTTCAATTTTTTGTAAATTAGTTTCCGCTTTCGAACTATTTTTGTTAAAATGTATTATTGGACTTTCTATTAAAGTCTATTTTAATCTATGGTTTTATTTGTTACTATTTCCCAACGAATTTATATTATAATACCAATCTTATTATTTTCACTATTACCTGGGTTTCTATTATTATTACTACTATTATTGTTTTTATCACTTTTCTTATTATTATTATTGTCAGTATTATTATTATTATTACTATTATTTTTAATACTGATATTATTATTATTTTTATTGTTGTCATTTTTATTATTATTATTAAAATTTCTATAAAATCCTAATTGTATATTTTTATTGTTATTGTATTTTTCTAATACCCATTTATAAAAACCCATTACCCTATCTTAACCCAATAACCCATTTAACCCATTAAAACCCAACTACACCTATACCCAGATCCGTTTACCTAATACCCAACCCAATTACCCCCCTGTTTGCTTCAGCCGCAATACCGCTAACCCTAATAACTTTCCCTATTAATACCCCAACTGCTCTTCTTCTAAACCTAATAGCGCCTGTTCACCTTCCCCTAACCCTAACACCCGCAACCCATCTCTTATCTATCTCTCTCCCATTTCCCTACCACCTGTGCAACGCCTGCACTTAGCTCCAGTCGCTGACCTCCTGTACCTCTCCCCCTGTGTTCCTCCGCCGCAACAGCAGCACCCGAGCACCCCCTGCACCCCTCTCGATCCTTTGCACCCTGCCGTAACTCCCGACCTCCGCAGCAGCTCCTCTCGTCACGACGCCAACACCCCTCAGTATCGCAACTCTCCCTGCAGCAAACCACCCCCCCGATCTCCTGCCATCCTCCCGATCCTCCTTCACCCTCTCCCTGTGTGCCTAGCCACGACAGCAACCAACATCCTACAACCACCCGTCGCGATCTCCCCCTGCGTTGTTGCTTCTCTCTGACGACAGCAAGCCAGCAGCCACCAAGCGCTAACTGTGCTCGTCGTTGCCCTCTGATGCCCGCAGCGAGAGAGATCCATTGCCATTGCTTCTTTTGCCCGCTCTCTCTTGTTGCACGTGCACGGTTTTGCACGTGTTTTGGTGTGGGTGTGATCTCATCGTTCGTGTATTCCCGTTCGTTGGGTCATGTTCGTAGTTCTTGGTTCCATTCGTTGTTCGTGTTTCGGGAACCCGTTCCCGTTATTCTTGGTCATGCATCGTTTTCATCATCGGTTAAGGTAAGTAACTTGTACTCAAATTTATTTGTATGATACAAGTCAAAAATACCGCTTGTAGTGTAGTTGGATTCTAGAGACAACTTGTGTGTGTGTTACCCTTGATGAGTATTGTCTCTATAGTGTCTTGACCATAGTTGCCTCACGACACATATGACATGAATTAACCTAGGAGTGATCGTTCCTTGATGTGATGTATTTGTGAAACAATTATGAGAACTTGTATGCTTGTGAGATCCATGTGATATACTTGTTGTGGACATGCCGTATACCCTAATTCATGTTGTTTGGATATTTAGTAGACTCTAATTCATGTTTCGTTATGTTTCGATCAAGTTTTGTGTGATTCATGTTGGTTTTGTTCCTAGAGAAAATTCTGTGTTTTGTCAATAATCTGTCTTGATCAGTAATTGAGACCATATTAAGGTCAGAATCTTAATTTCAGTATAAAACGTGAGTTTTAGAGGAATTTGTCTTCTTTCTAACCCCTCTAACCTTGCTGGATTTCATTTCCGTATGTGTGAGATATAACTATTTTACTACAAAGGTGTAGATCAATTCCAGATTTCGTTTCTTGATGATTTTGATGACTAAATTATTTCTATACTTGTGCTACACATATTATTTTGATCTGAAACTTTGGTCAGCATTCATATATCTATCTAGGGATTACCCAGAATTTTGGTAGATTTTATTATGAGTTTTATACGCCATTTCATGCTGGTTTATGAAAGCTATACTTGCCGTATTTTGCTCGCTGTTCTGTAAAGAATCGTATTTTCACCCAATTTTCATTTACTGTATGGAAAATATTTGTGAAATAATAAAGTTAGATTATTTTATCTATTTTCACCTCCCTTTTGCAGATTTGGAATTCATTTTACGGTTTGCGAGATATTTCAGTTTTCGCACAGCAGTTTTGGGATTCCAGATTTGCCAAACTATCGTTTCTTGATATTTTCTGATTTTTTTTTACTGAGCTACTTTTTCTAGAATATTATAAAACTTTATATTCTGATACTAGACATATAGGGGATTACCCCGGATTTTTCCTGGATTTATTTGAGATGTTTCAATGCTGTTTTTCTGACTGAGAATTCAGTTTGCTGATTTCTGGCTGAACGTGTTTTCTGGATTCAAGTTATAATTTTGTGAAATACTATATGACTTATATATACTCGCTGGGTTCGTGTGGAAGTCTATTTTCCAGATTCTTTAACGGATTCAGATTTAGATTTTTGTAGCAACGGAAATCACTATTTTAGTACTGTACTATCATGCTGTCCTGAATATGAACATACACCGTTTTGCTCGTTTATGTGAATGTAAATCATCTATGCATGCTTATTTATTTCCCTGAACCTAAAACTGATTATACCAGGTTAGTTTGAAACTGTTTCATGCTCGTATATGCCTGTTTAATAATAATAAAAAGTAATAAGCCGGGGTTAAGAGAAAGACCTTAGTAGTGGACAATATAGGTATGTGTACTCAGAAGGGGACCCATGATCCCATTACTTGTTGCCATATTTCATGCTTGCATGATTTGTGCCTGTTTTTATTATATTTTGGCATGAACTCACGATTACATAATTCATACCTGTTACTATTATATTATGCCATGAACTCACGACTACATGATTCATGCCTGTTATTATTACTTGTTGCCATATTTCATGACTACATGATTCCTGCCTGTTTTTGTTGCCACGATTTCACTATGTGATTTGTGCCTGTTTACCTGTTACTTGTTACTTGACTTGACGCCTGAGTACACGGCCTTATAGAAACCCACCACCAGGCCTAAATGCAATTTGTTTGAATGTAGCAACCATGTGTTAAAAGTTGGGGCGCATGAAATGCTACCTAAATAGTAATAATACAAGACTTGAACATAATACATGCTTACTTGATACTTGATTACATGATACCTAAGACTTGATGCTTGAATCTAATACTAGACACTTGTACTTGACTACTTGACACTTGTTACTTGTTGCTTGATTTCGTGATACTTGATTCGTGATAGTTGATGCTTGTTTACATGATACCTGTTTACTTGACACTCATGCCACTTGTACTTGTTCACTTAGCCATGCTTGTTGTTATATGTTGCTATCATGCATATTCCATGTTATTAGTTAGTTTTTTCCATGTACTTGTTTCATGCATTCCAAGCGGTCCGTAACTTGCAATTGACAGGTACTTGTTTTCTCTTTTCCTCTTCCCTGCAATTGTTAAATTGTAGATTTTGGAGAACAGGTTCCAGACGGTATTGGTGACATGAAGTACTACTGATGGATTTTATTATTACTATTTTTTGTAGCTTGCTTGAACAATATTGTATTTTGTTACTTGAATTTATTTGTAATTGGGCAATGTGACCCAGAATATTTGACTTATTCAGATCTGATTTATTTGAGATTAATATATTTTGTTTCAAGTAAATTCTGTTGATATTGTTTCATATATGCATGCTTGGTTGATTCTTTTGCTTCCGACTCTGATTACTCTTGTGAAATGTTGTAAAGATTCTTGAACAGCTTATGGATGATGAAAATCATTCGCTGACCAATGTTATGTGCTTGTATTCCATATTTTTTGGGAAGCGGAAAGTGACAGTTGTGCCTCCTCAAAAGAGGCCACCAGGTCTTTAACCTTGGCCAAGTACTTGGCCATACGACCGTCTCGCACTTTGTATTCCCCTGATACTTGGTTCACCACCAGCTGAGAGTCGCTAAATATCTTGACATGCTTTGCCCCTACCTTGCGAGCCATGCACAGGCCTGCTATAAGGGCTTCATACTAGGCTTCGTTGTTGGACGCTCTGAAGTTGATGCGGAGTGAGTACTGGAGGATGAAATCGTCTGGGCCCGTTAGGATGACTCCTGCTCCACTCCCATCGGTGCACAAGGACCCATCTACATACACAGTCTAGAAGGGGGGTTCCTCTATTGCTTTGCTAGCCTCGGAAATTGTACTCTTCATTATAAACTCGGCTAGGGCTTGAGCCTTGATAGCGGTTCAAGGCTGATAGTTGATATCATGTTGGCTTAGCTCGATGGACCACTTTATAAAGCGCCCGGAGGTCTCGGGTTTGTGGAGGACTTGTTTAAGCGGCTGGTCGGTAAGAATGACCACCGAGTGAGACTAGAAGTACGGGCGGATCTTTCGGGCCGCCATGACCAAGGTGTAGGCCATCTTCTCTAGCTTTGGGTAATGGAGTTCAGCATCCCTAAGGACTTTACTCATGTAGTAAATGGGCCTTTGCATCTGATCTTCTTCTCTTACTAAAACAGCACTGATGATCTACTCTGAAGAAGCGAGGTATAGGTAGAGGACCTCCCCGGGCCTTGGCTTGCTCTAGAGTGGGGGGTTGACTAAGTAAGTCTTGAGCTGGTCAAAGGACTCTTGTTGTTATCGCCCCTATTCAAATCCTTTAGCCCCTCTGAGGGCCTTGACGAATGGGATGCATTTTTCCCCAGATTTGGAGAGGAAACGCCCTATCGCCGTAAGGCGCCCGGTGAGTCTCTGCACATCTTTAACACTGAAGGGGGGAACTATGTTGAGTATGGCCTGGATCTTCTCGAGGTTGGTCTCTATGCCCCTTTGGCTGACCATGAACCCCAAGAACTTACCGGATGAGACTCTGAACGCACACTTATTCGGGTTCAGTCTCATATTGTGTCTCATCAACACGTTAAAAGCTTTTTGGAGATTGAAGACACGATCTGATCTGCTGACGCTCTTTACCAACATGTCATCTACATAGACATCCATGTTCTGCCCAATATGCTCCTTGAAGATCTTGTTAACCAGGCGTTGGTAGGTGGCACTAGTGTTCTTAAGCCCGAAGGGTATGCCTCAGTAGCAATACAGGCACTGGTCGGGGACGAATGAGGCCTTCAAAATGTCGGGAGGGAACATTCTTATCTGATTGTACCCATAGAATGCATCCATGAAGCTTAAGAGTTCATGGCCAGAGGTTGCATCAATCAGGGCGTCGATGCTCGGGTGCGAGAGTGGATCTTTGGGACAGGCTTTGTTTAGATCCGTGAAGTCAATGTGGATCCTCCAGCTTCCATTGGCTTTCTTGACCATCACGACATTGGACAGCCACTCCGGATAGTTGACCTCCTGTATGAACTGAGCTCTAAGGAGTTTCTCATCCTCCTACTTGATAGCTTGCTGGCGCTTGAGAGCGAATTTGCATCGCTTTTGCTGAACTGGTCTAGCCCCGAAGCGACACTAAGGTGATGCATGTGGAGCTCCACGGAGATCCCCGGCATTTCAGTTGCAGTCTAGGCGAAGAGGTCTTGATTTCCCCTTATGCACTGGATAATGTCGAAACGAACGGGAGGGGAGAGGACTTTGCTAATCTGAAAATTTTGGATCGGATCTCCTTCTAAGAAGGTTACCTCTTCCAGCTCATCGACCAGCTCAGATATAGGTGGGATACTCCCTTGGGGGAGTTCAAGAGATTTGAAGGAGAAGACTGGTCCTTCCACCGAGATCATGTAGTATTTGCGGGCCGCCTCCTAGCTCCCTCTGACTTCTACCACGCCCGCCGTGGTGGGGAATTTCATCTTCATGTGGTAGGCCGAGGGTATGGCCTGGAGAGCCTCTAGGCCTGGTCGTCCTAGGATGACGTTGTAGGCGGCTTTCACATCAACCACCATGAAGTCCATAGGCTCGGTTCGGCTGGTGGGAGTTTTGCCAGCAGTTATGTCGAGAGTTATGACACCCTCGATCGTCATTGGCACTCCTGTGAACCCGTACAGAGTGTAGCCGGTGGGCTTGAGCCGATTCCTGGACAGCTTGAGCCCCTGGAAAGCCTCCAGAAAGTGAATACTGACCGAACTGTCATTGTCCCAGGACCCGGCGCACGTCAAAGTTGGCCATGTGGAGGTTTATTACCAATGCGTCGCAATGGGGGGCTCGGATGTGTAATATCCCGGACGGATATTACCTCGTATAAATCACTATTTTATTATTATTTTATTATTATTTTGTTTTAATTCCAAAATCAAATTATTTTGGTGATTTTTCGTCGGTTTGTCCACAAACATTGTCTACGCGCATATATCGGTCGGTGTACATCCGAAGTACATCAAATTGGTAGCGCGATCCTCCGAATTGATAATAAAACTTATTTTATTATTATTTTCAAACTAAACTATTTTATGGGGATTATATAAGGATTTTTTTTGTATACACATACATGTACACATACATACATTGTATTATACTTAGTACATTATACAAAATATGTAGCATGTACTCTTGGACAATGTACTCATCTTGTCATGACAACTTAATTAGATGGTTAGGGTTTGATTAGGAGGCTTAATCTAGGGTTTGTATGCATGAGAAGATTAAAATCCCTTCTAGAAACCTTATCCCTTTCTATCATGCTTCCAACTCATACCTAGGACCATACCCTACACCTCACCCCTACCCTCCTACATGGTATGGCCGGCCTCACCCTTCCAAGGGGTTTTTTGCATAATGTTGAGTGCACTTTTGCACTTTCCACCCTCTCCTTCATCCTATAAATACCCCCTCTTTCTCCACCTTGTCTCATTTTTAGAAAACAAAAAGAAAGAAAGGAAAGGGAAAAGAAAGAGAAGAAACTAACAAAGAAGTTTTCTTGTAGGTTCCATAAAAGTTCTAGGAGCTAGGGGAAGGAGATGTTTTAGCTAGCTAGTCCTTCCTACAAGTAGAACAAGGTGGGAGTTTCTCTTTGTTTGTTTTGTTGTTTGTATTGTTGTTTTGATGTTCTTCTTCTTCTTATCCTCCTTGTTTTGATTTCTTTGGTTCTTTTTGGGATGGTTGCTGTGATAGTATTGCTGTATGTGGTACTTGTTTTGTATGTTTGTAAATGTTAAAGGTAATAATCACATAAAATGAAATGGAAACAAATGGGAGTGCTAAATAGACATAAAGATTAAATCTTTATAGTTGTAGTTGTTGTTTTGTGTTATGAAATGGGACTAGATTAAACATATGCATATAGACTTGTATATACAACCATCTTTGGTTGTAGGACTGGAATGTGAACTCACACATAGCATATGGACTTGTACACAACCCATTTGGTTGTTGGACACACATTGGACTTGGACTAAAAAGAAAAGCATATGTAGGATGGACCAAATAAAGGGTTCTTACTTTACCTTATTATTGTTGTTTTCTTTATAATCTTAAGTAAGAAAGACTCATTGTAGATATGAAACTAATTTAATCACTAGTTGTAAAAGGATTAAAAAGATCTCTTTTATGTCCACTAGTAATAATAAGAAACATATACTAATAAAGATTGGTAGAAATGTTAGTAGATCTTCATATTAAAATAAAGTAATAATAGTAGTAGTAGATGATTAAAAGAAGTAGTTGTAGATGTTTATGTTCATATTAAAATAAAGTAGTAGTAGTAGTAGTAGTAGATGATTAAAAGAAGTAGTTGTAGATGTTTATGTTCATGTTAAAATAAAATAGTAGTAGTATGTTGAAATAAAGTAGTAGTATTATGTTTAAATAAAGTAGTAGTATTATGCTTAAATAAAGTTGTAGTAGTATGTTGAAATAAAGTAGTGGTATTATGGTTAAATAAAGTAGTAGTAGTAGTTATAGATGTTATGTGAATTTTGGTAGACACTTATGGTTAAATAAAGTAATAGTAGTAGATGTGTATGTTCCAAATAAAATGGATGTAGTAGATGTCTACACAAAATTATAGAAAAGGTTTATGTTTTTATGGAAGTGGTAGTAGATGTTATGTTGTAGTAGATGTTTTGTTTTATTAAATTGTAGTAGATGCATATGAGCATTAAATGGATATTTTGAAGAAAGTATCATGCCTAGATAGTTGTAGGAAAAATCATGCACCATGTTAGATTGTTGTTCATGCTTGGTTAGTAGACATACATGCTTAGAATGTTGTAGGATTAATGCTAAAATACCTACCATGTTTAAGAATGAGGCATACCATGCTAAGTGTAATAAACATGCTTAGAATGTTGTAGGATTTATATTAAAAATACCTACCATGTTTAGGAATGATGTATGCCCTGCTAAGTGTATATACATGCTTAGAATGTTGTAGGATTTATATTAAAAATACCTACCATGTTTAGGAATGATGTATACCATGCCAAGTGTAAATACATGCTTAGAATGTTGTAGGATTTATATTAAAAATACCTACCATGTTTAGGAATGATGTATGCCATGCCAAGTGTATAAACATGGTTAGAATGTTGTAAGATTTATATTAAAAATACCTACCATATTTAGGAATGATGTATGCCATGCTAAGTGTATAAACATGCTTAGAATGTTGTAGGATTTATATTAAAAATACCTACCATGTTTAGGAATGATGTATGCCATGCCAAGTGTAAATACATGCTTAGAATGTAGTTGAATTTATATTAAAAATACCTACCATGTTTAGGATTGATGTATACCATGCTAAAGTTTATATACATGCTTAGAATGTTTTAGGATTTATATTAAAAATACCTGCCATGTTTAGCAATGATGTATACCATGCTAAGTGTATAAACATGCTTAGAATGTTGTACGATTTATATTAAAAATACCTACCATGTTTAGCAATGATGTATACCATGCTAAGTGTATAAACATTTTTAGAATGTTGTAGGATTTATATTAAAAATACCTACCATGTTTAGGAATGATGAATACTATGCTAAGTGTATAAACATGCTTAGAATGTTGTAGCATTTATATTAAAAATACCTACCATGTTTAGGAATGATGTATATCATGCCAAGTGTATAAACATGCTTAGAATGTTGTAGGATTTATATTAAAAATACCTACCATGTTTGGGAATGATGTATGCCATGCTAAGTGTATAAACATGCTTAGAATGTTGTAGGTTAATTACTAAGTAAATACCATGCTCTTATTGTTGTAGGATTGATGCTTAATTAATCTACCATGCTAGGAATGTTGTAGGTTAATTACTAAGTAAATACCATGCTCATATTGTTGTAGGATTGATGCTTAATTAATCTACCATGCTAGGAATGTTGTAGGTTAATTACTAAGTAAATACCATGCTCATATTGTTGTGGGATTGATGCTTAATTAATCTACCATGCTAGGAATGTTGTAGGTTAATTACTAAGTAAATACCATGCTCATATTGTTGTAGGATTGATGCTTAATTAATCTTCCATGCGAGGAATGTTGTATGTTCATACTAGTAGTTATCCATGCTTAGTAAGATATTCATGCTAGTAGTTATTCATGCTTAATAAGATACATGCTTATAGGAAAGTTATACACCATGCTAGATCAAATAAATATTCATGCTTACATGATATCTATGCTTAGATAAGTATATGTTCATGCTATGTTAGTAGGTGATCATGCTTAATCATTATTCATGCTAAGTTAGTAGATGTCATGCTAATTATTGTCATGTTAAGCTAGTAGATGACCATGCTAATGATGGTTGATGTTAAGTTAATGGTATCCATGCTAATGATATTCATGCTTAAAATATAGTAGATACTCATGCTTAAATTAAGGGAACTATCCATGGTTAGTTGTAGTGATTTTTATGTTATGTTCTATCCATGCTAGAATTGTTGTAGAAACTCATGCTATGTTGTAGGTTGATACTTAACTAGTATACATGACTAGAATGTTACTAAAATGTACACCATGCCATATGTTAATGTTAAAGTAGCATACCATGTCTAGGAATGAGGCATACCATGCTAAATTTAAATACATGCTTAGAATGTTGTAGGATTAATGTTAGAATACCTACCATGCCATGGAATGTTGTATGTTCATACTAGTTATATATCCATGCTTGGGTTGTGGAGATTAATCATGATAAGTAGTAAGCATTCACGCTCAAGTTATAACCTATGCTTGACCATAGTGGGCTTCATGTTTAGATCATAGTGATTTTCATGCTTAAGCTTGATATAAGTACATACTTAATTATATTCGTACTTAGGACTATTGTGGTGAGCGGTTATGTTATATAATTAGATTGTCGTAGGAAGATACTTGGAATTGTATGCCATGCTTAAGGCACTATAGGTTGAAGTAATAAGGATTGGGAAGACCACTAGTAGTAGTCCGTTGATAATGGTTGTTATGTCGCCTTCGGTTTTTCATTGGTAGAATACCGATCATAGACTATTAGTAGATTCTTCTGTTGCTTCTAATAATAGAAGATCGAGTTTGCTAGTAAGCACTTTTGGATGCTTCTAGGATTGATTACCTGTATGGTTGTTTGCACATGGTTGTGCTCGTACGTGGCTCGACTGGCCCGTATGTAGCTGTGGGTCTCATACGTAGTTTAATTGGCTCGTATGTAGATTGTTGTCTCGTACGCGGCTTGACCGGCCCGTGCGTAGCTGTTGGTCTCATACGCAGCTTATTTGGCTGGTATGTACGTGGTTATCTCCTACGAGGCCCGCCTGGCTCGTAGGTAGCTATTGTTTCATACGTAGCTTATTAGCTCGTATGTGGTTGTTACTCATAAATAGCTTGTTAGCTAGCACACTGTTCGTTGTGCTCGTCTAGGGTGATATCACCACCCTAAGGGCCATCGACCGTCAAGACATATGTTTTCTTACCCTAAGGAACTGTGGAGGAGTCACTCTTTGTGTACCGTCGAATCTTAACCTGGTTAGGTTGATCGAGGACCGGAGTATAGACGGAATCCAAGTTTAGGGTAGCGGCATGCATGTATATTCACACGACCAAGGTCTTGGATCGATGGGCCAAGAACCGGATCCCGAAGAATTCTGGTGAGTCTAGGTTGAGCAGCCTAGTAGAGTTGTCTAGCGAAGCCTAATTTAAGGCCTAGCATGTTATGTTTATAATTTTATCGTCCCTAGGATTGTCGAGTCAGGGACATCATTAAGGTAGTGACTTATAAAGATCATTTTGCTCAGACCCTTGCCGAAAAGAGAGGAGTTGGTTGTAGGGAGTGCCTTACGACCAACTTGTCCCTTGAGGCAGGCCTTAGGTCGTGATAGTGGGTTGTACCTTCCCATCAAAGGGATACGTACGGTGCTGTCTCACAAGTTGAGGATACGGGTTGCGTATCTCACGCTGTTAATTCTTGAAGTGCCGTGGCTGAGGGTGCCACAGGGTAGGCTTCGCGCTACCCTGCACTTGCGAGACCCCAGAGGGTGCCACAGGGTAGGCTTCGCGCTACCCTGCGTTTGCGAAACCCTATGATTTGGATTTTGGAATTACGCCCGATACATTGGGTTCGTCTGTTTTTGAGTGAGGTCCGGTTAGCCGGGTAGCAGTGGCGAACATAGACACCACTGACGTACTGCATCAGTGGGACATGACCACGTCTGCAACCTCATCAGTCACGTGTAGGTGTCAGGAACAGGTTGTGTACAATTAGAATTCATAACGCGGGTTCAAATCCCTATATATGGAGAAACGGCTTGAGATGGGGTCGCATGTAGTATGGACTGCATGTTGCTTCGGAGACTCGCTGACATTAAAATAGGAAGCATCCTAGTTCTATTTAAATATCGCATTAGAGTCTAGTCATAGCACTCACGAACACTTAAACTACACCAACACCATTGCCATGTTTTGTATGTTGTTTGGGAGATTTGCTGCTTTGATATCAGCCTTTAAGCGTCAGTGAATACTGACGTCCCCACTTCCATAGGTACTGGATCGCCGAAGTATAAGAGCGAGATTCAGGAGGACTCAAGGCAAGGAAAGCAAGGAGTCAATGTCATATTTAGTTCCGCTGTAATAAGTGTATTAGTTGAAAGTACTCTGATGTAAGATGTTGAAGGTTGTAATACTTGGAAATGTAAAGGTAATATTGTAACTCTATAATAATGTATTGTAGCGTATAATGTTCAGACATGTAATACATTGGGTGTTGAATGAAAAGTTTTAAATTCTCCTGTTTTTCTGTGTATTGTGACTAATTGAAGAAAATGTCTTGGCTCGTGTCTCGGTTTTTCCAGTGTTGGAAATCGGGGCGCTACAGTGTGGTATCAGAGCTAACTTCAATTCACAGTCCAACACAGTAGGAAAATTAAACTTGGATGCCTTCAGGAGATTGGGTTTTAGCTAGTTGTAGACAATTATAACTCATATTGTTGTTCTCTCAACTTATGTTTTATAATATTTCTATATCGATGTTAATTTCTGTATCCACTCCTTGCAGGATGACGGACAGAGCGTTTCCCACGGGGAGTGGGTGGGGTCAGGGAGATGTGATAGAGATAGACTCGGACACAGAGCCTATCTTAGAGGGGGCTCAGCCACCAGTGGAGGCCGGATTGGCCAACGGGGCCCCCATAGCTGCCACAGCAGGGGCATTTCCTTTTGGGGGTCAGGCTCCAGTACCGCCACCTCCCGAGCTTACCCCCGTGGAGGAGGCCTTCCAGCAGGTCTTCCAGGACATATCGACGCTGACCTGGTCTCACGTCCATCTGGAGAACAAGATGCACGAGTCCGTGAACTGTCACCATGCGAAGGAGGTAGAAAGGTTGAGGAGCGCCAATGCAAGGGCCCAGCGCCGGATGGTGATCCTGAACCGTAGCTACAGGACACAGTTCGAGCGCCTGGAGCGTCGATGCGCAGACCTCCAGGTTCAGATCGCACAGTTGCTAGCGCTACTAACTGGACAGGACCCACCAGAGGGCGCCAGCAGTACCGACTAGGCAGTCGGATACTCAGAAACTGTTTTGTTATTTTGTGATTTTGGCTCCTACGTCTGTAATATATAGGTAGGAAGGATGTCGCTTAGGAAAGAATGTGACACTTTGTGACCAAGTGGGTTATGTAGACCGTTTTGTTATTTTGTGATCTTGACTCCTACTCTTGTAATGTATAGGTAGGAAGGTTATTGCTTAGGAAGAGATGACATTTTGTAACCCAATGGGTTTATGTATGTATAGGTGTAACCCATTCAATGGGTGTTCAAAGGAAAATTTCTGTTCATCTCTTGTTCTATGACTATGCTATTTCGTATTTGTCGATTACTTAATGTAGTTCTGAGGACAGAACTATTCTAAGGAGGGAGTAATGTAATATCCCGGACGGATATTACCTCGTATAAATCACTATTTTATTATTATTTTTTTATTATTTTGTTTTAATTCCAAAATCAAATTATTTTGGTGATTTTTCGCCGGTTTGTCCACAAACATTGTCTACGCGCATATATCGGTCGGTGTACATCCGAAGTACATCAAATTGGTAGCGCGATCCTCCGAATTGATAATAAAACTTATTTTATTATTATTTTCAAACTAATCTATTTTAAGGGGATTATATAAGGATTTTTTTTGTATACACATACATGTACACATACATACATTGTATTATACTTAGTACATTATACAAAATATGTAGCATGTACTCTTAGATGGTTAGGGTTTGATTAGGAGGCTTAATCTAGGGTTTGTATGCATGAGAGGATTAAAATCCCTTCTAGAAACCTTATCCCTTTCTACCATGCTTCCAACTCATACCTAGGACCATACCCTACACCTCACCCCTACCCTCCTACATGGTATAGCCGGCCTCACCCTTCCAAGGGGTTTTGTTCATAATGTTGAGTGCACTTTTGCACTTTCCACCCTCTCCTTCATCCTATAAATACCCCCTCCTTCTCCACCTTGTCTCATTTTTAAAAAACAAAAAGAAAGAAAGGAAAGGGAAAAGAAAGAGAAGAAACTAACAAAAGAGTTTTCTTGTAGGTTCCATAAAAGTTCTAGGAGCTAGGGGAAGGAGAAGTTTTAGCTAGCTAGTCCTTCCTACAAGTAGAACAAGGTGGGGGTTTCTCTTTGTTTGTTTGGTTGTTTGTATTGTTGTTTTGATGTTCTTCTTCTTCTTATCCTCCTTGTTTTGTTTTCTTTGGTTCTTTTTGGGATGGTTGATGTGATAGTACAGTTGTATGTGGTTCTTATTTTGTATGTTTGTAAATGTTAAAGGTAATAATCACATAAAATGAAATGAAAACAAATGGGAGTGCTAAATAGACATAAAGATTAAATCTTTATAGTTGTAGTTATTGTTTTGTGTTATGAAATGGGACTAGATTAAACATATGCATATAGACTTGTATATACAACCATCTTTGGTTGTAGGACTTGAATGTGAACTCACACATAGCATATGGACTTGTATACAACCCATTTGGTTGTTGGACACACATTGGACTTGGACTAAAAAGAAAAGCATATGTTAGATGGACCAAATAAAGGGTTCTTACTTTACCTTATTATTGTTGTTTTCTTTATAATCTTAAGTAAGAAAGACTCATTGTAGACATGAAAGTAATCTAATCACTAGTTGTAAAAGGATTAAAAAGATCTCTTTTATGTCCACTAGTAATAATAAGAAACATATACTAATAAAGATTGGTAGAAATGTTAGTAGATGTTCATATTAAAATAAATTAATAATAGTAGTAGTAGATGATTAAAAGAAGTAGTTGTAGATGTTTATGTTCATATTAAAATAAAGTAGTAGTAGTAGTAGTAGTAGATGATTAAAAGAAGTAGTTGTAAATGTTTATGTTCATGTTAAAATAAAATAGAAGTAGTATGTTTAAGTAAAGTAGTAGTATTATGCTTAAATAAAGTAGTAGTATTATGCTTAAATAAAGTAGTGGTATTATGGTTAAATAAAGTAGTAGTAGTAGTTATATATGTTATGTGAATTTTGGTAGACACTTATGGTTAAATAAAGTAACAGTAGTAGATGTGTATGTTCCAAATAAAATGGTTGTAGTAGATGTCTACACAAAATTATAGAAAAGGTTTATGTTTTTATGGAAGTGGTAGTAGATGTTATGTTGTAGTAGATGTTGTGTTTTATTAAATTGTAGTAGATGCATATGAGCATTAAATGGATGTTTTGAAATAAGTATCATGCCTAGATAGTTGTAGGAAAAATCATGCACCATGTTAGATTGTTGTTCATGCTTGGTTAGTAGACATACATGCTTAGAATGTTGTAGGATTAATGCTAAAATACCTACCATGTTAAAGAATGAGGCATACCATGCTAAGTGTAATAAACATGCTTAGAATGTTGTAGGATTTATATTAAAAATACCTACCATGTTTAGGAATGATGTATGCCCTGCTAAGTGTAAATACATGCTTAGAATGTTGTAGGATTTATATTAAAAATACCTACCATGTTTAGGAATGATGTATACCATGCCAAGTGTAAATACATGCTTAGAATGTTGTAGGATTTATATTAAAAATACATACCATGTTTAGGAATGATGTATGCCATGCCAAGTGTATAAACATGCTTAGAATGTTGTAGGATTTATATTAAAAATACCTACCATGTTTAGGAATGATGTATAACATGGTAAGTGTATAAACATGCTTAGAATGTTGTAGGATTTATATTAAAAATACCTACCATGTTTAGGAATGATGTATGTCATGCCAAGTGTAAATATATGCTTAGAATGTTGTAGGATTTATATTAAAAATACCTACCATGTTTAGGAATGATGTATACCATGCTAAAGTTTATATACATGCTTAGAATGTTGTAGGATTTATATTTAAAATACCTACCATGTTTAGCAATGATGTATACCATGCTAAGTGTATAAACATGCTTAGAATGTTGTAGGATTTATATTAAAAATACCTACCATATTTAGCAATGATGTATACCATGCTAAGTGTATAAACATGCTTAGAATGTTGTAGGATTTATATTAAAAATACCTACCATGTTTAGGAATGATGAATACCATGCTAAGTGTATAAACATGCTTAAAATGTTGTAGGATTATATTAAAAATACCTACCATGTTTAGGAATGATGTATGTCATGCCAAATGTATAAACATGCTTAGAATGTTGTAGGATTTATATTAAAAATACCTACCATGTTTAGGAATGATGTATGCCATGCTAAGTGTATAAACATGCTTAGAATGTTGTAGGTTAATTACTAAGTAAATACCATGCTCTTATTGTTGTAGGATTGATGCTTAATTAATCTACCATGCTAGGAATGTTGTAGGTTAATGTAGCGCCCCGATTTCCATATACTGGGAAACCGAGACACGAGCCAAGACCTTTCCTTCAATAAGTCACAAAACACAGAAAAACAGGAAAATTTGAAACTTTTTATTAACTCAATATTACAGGCCGAGTGTTCCCATCAATACACTAGATTACATCAGAGTATATATGAAATAGTTGTTACAGCGGAAATTAAAACTTGACGTTGACTCCTCACTTTCCTTGCCTTGAGTCCTCCTGAATCTCGCACCTGTATTTTTGCGGTCCAGCACCTATGGAAGTGGGGACGTCAGTATTCACTGACGCTTAAAGGCTGATCATATAGCAGCGGATCTCCAAAACAATATATACAAACATAGTAAAGTATGTCGGTGTAGTTTAAGTGTTCGTGAGTGCAAGAATCCAACAAATGTCAATCAAACTGGAATGCCAATGCACTGTCAACTAAACTAGAACACTAATGCACTGTCGACTCAACTAGAACACTAATGCACTGTTGACTAAACTAGAATACTAATGCACTGTCGACTCAACTAGAACACTAATGCACTGTTGACTAAACTAGAATACTAATGCCATGTCAACTAATACTAGGATGCTCTTATTCTAATATCAGCAAGTCTCCGAAAGCAACATGCAGCCCATACTACATGCGACTCCATCTCGAGCCGTTTCTCCATACATAGGGATTGAACCCGCGTTATGAATTCTAATTGTACACAACCTGTTCCTGACACCCTACACGTGACTCGCGAGGCTGCAGATGTGGTCATGTGCCACTGTTGCATATCGCCCGTGGTGTCTATGTTCGCCACCGCGACCCGGCTAACCGGACCTCACTCAAAATAGACGAACCCAGTATATCGGGCGTCATAACAAAAATCAAACCATAGAGTTTCGCAAGCGCAGAGTAGCACGAAGCCTACCCTGTGGCACTCTCTGGGGTATCGCAAGCGCAGGACTGCACAATGCATCCTGTGGCACCCCTAGCCACGGTACCTCAGGAATTAACAGCGCGAGATACGCAACCCGTGTCCTCAACTTGTGAGACGGCACCGTACGTATCCCTTTGACAGGAAGGTACAACCCGATACACCACCTAAGATCGGCCCTAAGGAAAGGTTTGGTCGTACGGTGCACCCTACTACCAACTCCCCTTCTTTCGGGCAAAAAGGTTAAGTAATGATTTTTTATAAATCACTATCCTAATGAGGTTATTATTCCTATGCAATCTTGCATAGTTTCCAATCATAGTCCAACTCATGGTCCCTCGATCCAAGACTCTAACAATAATATTTCTCTCACTCATTCCTACCCCTAATTTGGATTCTACCAACACTCTCGGCCCACGGTCAACCTACATTGGTTAAGATCCGTCGACGCCCGAGGTGAGATCTATCCATGCCACTCTAAGGGGGTAGGAAGTGGTCTTGATGGTCGATGACCCTTAGGGTACTTGAAGACCCTAAACTAGCTTTTCTCAAGCTACAACTACTAGCACTTCTCAACCCTTATTACTATGAATGAAGGGTGCTCGCATGTTGTGGTTCCATACTAACACTAACTACAACAATGTAGTTATTCCTACCATTTCCACATGGCTCTTTCTTATTGCTTATCCTATGGCAATTTGATCATGGTATGCAATTGCAAGCATCAACCTATCACCACTAAAACATGGTATATATGACATAACCATCAACTTATAACACTCTTGATTGGGGATGTGTTTTAGCATGCATTTGTAGCGATCCCAAGCGTGGATACATATATACTAGTATGAACATATGGCATTCTCAAGCATGTATACACATCACTAGTATGAACATACAACATTCTCAAGCATATGTATATACTTCTACATCAATCCAACAATCATTCTAAGCATATATATCATTCCTAATATGATAGATATTTTTAGAATAAATCCTACGATATGTAAAGCATGAATATGGCTTCTAATATTTTTAGAAGTGATCCTACAACAATTGAAGCATAAACATGGCTTCTAAATAATCCTACAACATGTAGAACATACACATGGCTTCTAATTATTTTTAGAAGTAATCCTACAACAATTTAAACATAAACATAGCTTCTAAATATTTTTAGGAATAATCCTACAACATGTAAAGCATAACCATGGCTTCTAATTATTTTTAGAAGTAATCCTACAACAATTGAAACATAAACATAGCTTCTAAATATTTTTAGGAATAATCCTACAACATGTAAAGCATAACCATGGCTTCTAATTATTTTTAGGAATAGTCCTACAACATGTGTAGCATGAAAATAGCTTCTAAATAATTTTAGGAATAATCCTACAACACATGAAGCATAGAAATGGTGTCTAAATATTTTTAGGAGTAATCCTACAACACATGAAGCATAGAAATGGCTTCTAAATAATTTTAGGAGTAATCCTACAACACGTGAAACATAGAAATAGCTTCTAATTATTTTTAGGTGTAATCCTACAACACATGAAGCATAGAAATAGCTTCTAAATAATTTTAGGAATAATCCTACAACACATGAAGCATAGAAATGGCTTCTAAATAATTTTAGGAGTAATCCTACAACACATGAAGCATAGAAATGGCTTCTAAATAATTTTAGGAGTAATCCTACAACACATGAAACATAGAAATAGCTTCTAAATAATTTTAGGAATAATCCTACAACATGTAAAGCATAAATCTCATCCTTTTATAGGATATAATCTACTACTTTAAATGAAACATACATCTACTATTGCTACTTAGTAGAAGTATACATATTTACTACTACTACAACTTTATTATAAACATGCATTTCTACTACTACTACAACTTTATTATAAACATGCATTTCTACTACTACTAGTATCAACTAAAAATTTAGTATAAACATCTACAATTAAGTTACTACAAAAGAGATCTTTATTAACTAGTAGGTATAAAACTAACTAGTGATTAAATAAAAAAGAGAAGATCTTTTTATTAGTTACAACTAGTGATAAATAAAAAGAGAAGGTCTTTTTTATTAGCTACAACTAGTGATAACATAAAAGAGAAGATCTTTTTATTGCTTATAACTAGTGGTTAAATAAAGAGAAGATCCTTTTTTTTTTTAGCTACAACTAGTGGTTAAATAAAAAGAGAAGATCTTTTTATTGGTTATTCTACAACTAGTGATTTAGTTAGTTTCTTTTTCTTTCTTTAAGATTACAACTAAACAATAATACAACAAATAAGAACACTTTATTTTTAGGTTTAATCAACATATGTTCTCAAAGTTCAATCATAGGTCCTACAACCTTACATGGTTGTAAACACTAATCATATGCCTTATGTATGGTTCATAATCAAGTCCTACAACCTTACATGGTTGTATGTACAAACTTATATGCATGTGTTAATTTAGTCCAAGTAGTTTACTTTTCATCACACAACAACAAACAAAAGAACCATTTTTAGATGATTCCTACTACAACATACAACATAATAACCATACCAAAAAAAAGAAAGGTAAACAAGAGGGTAAGAAGAAGAAGAACATCAAAACCATTAGTCAAACAAACAAACAAACAAACAACAACATACAAACCATGAGAACCCCCCACCTTTTTCTTTCTTGATGGAAGACTAGGCTACTTTCCTTCTTTCTCCTAGGACTTCTAGCAACCCTACAAATAAAACTCTCAAGTTAGAACACTCATTCTTTTCCTTACTCTTTTTTTTTCTTTGATGTTTCTAAAGTAAGATGATGGAGAATGAAGGGGGTATTTATAGGAGGGAAGGAGGGTGGTCATTACAATTGTGCATTCACACAATTATACAAGGGTCCCTCCCTCTTTTATGGGCCGGCCATGACTAGGAGGAGGGGGAGAATGGGGGAGGTGTTATGTGAGGAGAAGGTTGATGTGGGGGAAGAAATTTTCTAGAAGGATTCTTAACCCTCTTATGTCTTGTAACCCTAGGTTTAGTACCTAATAATCCCCAATTATCTATTGGGTTGTCATGGCTAAAAGAATCACAATGGTGAAGAAAAATATAAAATAATCAAGTAGTCGGACGCTTAATAAAATAATATTATTAATAGTCGATCGGGATATTACAATACTCCCTCCTTAGAATAGTTCTGTCCTCAGAACTGCACTAAGTGGGGCGAGGAGAAACAACGATACTCAAAACAACTCGGGAAAAGAGAGCTTCATCTGGCTTTCTGTCTCCCAAGTGGCTTCCTCCACGAGTTGGTTCCTCCAGAGAACCTTGACCATTGGAATAATCTTGTTCCTTAGTACTTTATCCCGACGATCGATGATTTCCACCGGCCGCTCCTTATATGTAAGGTCCACTTGTAGGTCTTCAGGGACATCTGGCAGCTGGTGACTTGGATCTGGTACATATTTCTTCAGCATTGAAACGTGGAATACATCATGTACCTGGGACAATTCGGCTGGTAGTTCTAGTTTGTATGCCGTCTTCCCGATCCTTTTCAAAATTTGGTAGGGTCCAATATATCTTGGTGCTAGCTTGCCGCCTCTTCCGAATCTGACCACTCCCCTTGTAGGTGAGACCTTCAGGAATACCGAATCACCTTCCTCGAATTCTAGGTCTCGCCGGCGGTTGTCAGCATAGCTCTTCTGTCTGGTTTGTGCTGCTTGCATCCTTTTCCTGATTATTTCAATCTTTTCGGACGTTTGTTGCACTATTTCAGGTCCGAACATTTGCCTTTCACCCACTTCAAACCAGCACACTGGGGTCCTGCATCTCCTTCCATACAATGCTTCATATGGAGCCATCCCAATACTTGCTTGGTAGCTGTTATTATACGCAAACTCTACCAATGCTAAGTGTCGTTCCCAACTTCCCCCGAAGTCCATTATGCACGCTCTCAGCATGTCCTCGAGAATTCTGTTAACTCTTTCTGTCTGCCCATCCGTTTGTGGGTGAAAAGCTGTGCTAAAATCTAGTCTTGTTCCCAAGGCCTCTTGCAGACTCTGCCAAAATCGGGATGTAAACCTGGCATCCCGGTCGGAAACGATTGACACTGGCACCCCATGTAGCTTCACAACGCTTTCTATGTAGACTTCGGCTAGCTTTTCTACCGACCAAGTTGTCTTTACTGGGAGAAAATGTGCGGACTTTGTCAAGCGGTCCACTATTACCCAAATCGAGTCGTTCCCTTTTGAACTTCTGGGCAGTCCCGTGATGAAGTCCATGCTGATGTTCTCCCATTTCCACTCCGGAATGGGTAGTGGCTGTAGTAGACCTCCTGGTCTTTGGTTCTCCGCTTTGACTTTCTGACATGTAAGGCATTTGGCCACAAACTTTGCCACATCTCGCTTCATTCCAGCCCACCAAAAGTGTTGTTTTATATCCTTATACATCTTTGTGCTTCCTGGGTGGACTGTGAGTAAGGTGGAGTGTGCTTCCTTCATGATTTCTTCTCGTAACTCGTCGATCTTTGGCACACACAACCTGCTCCCAAGCCAAAGCGTTCCTTCCTTTATACTGAACTCTGGGGTTCTTCCTTCGTTGACTAGTAATTTTTGTGCTTCAATCTCTGCATCACCCCATTGAGCCTTCTTGACTCGGTCATTCAGACTCGGATGTAGCTCTAGATTGGCCAAAATGGCACTTAAATCTTCAACCACTAGTTCAATGCCGGCTTGTCTGATCTCATCTTGTAGCTCTCGTCTCATTACAGTGAGCATGGCTACAATTCGTTTTCTGCTGAGCGCGTCGGCTACGACATTGGCTTTTCCTGGGTGATATAGAATTTCCGGTCTTATGTCTTCCAGAACCTCCAACCATCGCCTTTGCCTGAGATTCAAGTCCTTTTGTTGGTAGATATACTTCAGGCTTTTATGGTCGGTAAACATTTCCACCTTCGATCCATAGACATAGTGCCGCCACAATTTCAGAGCAAAAATTATTGCAGCCAATTCCAAGTCATGTGTCGGGTAATTTTTCTCGTGCGGTCGAAGTTGCCTTGATCCGTATGCTATGACTCTCCCTTCTTGCATCAGAACACAGCCGAACCCCAAAAGCGAAGCATCACTGAAGATTACGTATCCCTTGTCTGGTTGAGGCAGAACCAAAACTGGTGCAGTAATTAGTCTATTCTTCAGCTCTTGGAAACTACCTTCACACTTCTCAGTCCAATCAAAACTTACGTTCTTCCTAGTCAGGGCAGTAAGTGGTACGGCAATTCTGGCATAGTTCTGGATGAACTTCCTGTAGTACCCGGTCATGCCTAAGAAGCTTCTGACCTCCTTCACAGTTCTCGGTTGAGGCCAATCTTTTACTGCCTCTATCTTCTGCGGGTCCGTAGCCACTCCCTCCTTAGAAAGGACGTGACCCAAGAATGCCACTTCTGACTTCCAAAATTCACATTTTGTCAGTTTGGCGTATAGCTGGTGCTCTCGTAGCTTGGCCAATACTGCAGTTAGATGCTCAGCATGATCCTCTTCTGTTTTTGAATATACCAAGATGTCGTCTAGGAAGACAACTACGAAGGAATCGATGAATGGTCGCAAGATGCGGTTCATCATGTCCATGAAGATTGCTGGAGCGTTTGTCACCCCGAATGGCATTACCAAAAATTCGTAGTGACCGTGCCGAGTCCGGAACGCAGTCTTGGGTATATCTTCTTCTCTGACCCGAACTTGATGGTAGCCTGAGCGCAGGTCAATCTTTGAGAATACAGCCGCTCCCTGAAGCTGATCAAACAGGTCATCGATCCTGGGAATGGGGTACTGATTCCGAATCGTCACTTTGTTCAATTCCCGATAATCGATGCACATTCTCGAGGTTCCATCCTTCTTCTTTACTAGGAGCACGGGTGCTCCCCAGGGTGAAGCACTTGGCCTGATGAATCCTCTTTGCAGCAGTTCTTCAATTTGCTCCTTTACTTCCTTCTGCTCTACTGGTGCCATCCGATAGGGTGTCTTTGACACTGGTGCGCTGCCCGGTTGGATAGTAATGCTGAACTCAACATCCCTGCGTGGTGGGAGTCCAGGTAATTCTTCCAAAAATACGCGGGGAAATTTTCGCACGATCGGTATCGCCTTGACTTCACTTGGCACTAGTACCTTAGTTACTGCTGTAAGAATCTCTGCGTTCTGTTTCTTCCTTCCTTGGAACACAAGCTCTGGCCCTCCGGGTGGGGTAATGGTTACCCTCTTTTCCTTGCAATCGATGCTAGCCTTATGCCTGGCCATCCAGTCCATCCCGATAATTACGTCTGTCCCTACAAAGCTCAATTCTAGTAAGTCTATGCTCAGGGTCTTTCCGTCAATCAGGAGGTTACATCCCTTGTAGCATGAATTTGCGGGGAGGGTTGCTCCTGATGGGGTACCCACCAACAGTACTGATTCCGGAGTTGCCTCCTGGGTGCATTTCAGCTTCTTGGAGAATGTTCCAGACACGAAGGAATGTGATGACCCACTATCAAACAAAACAGTTGCCTGGATTTCATTTATATTAATCCAACCTGTTTACAAAAGTGGTTACATCGATACTTATCTTATGCCAAAATATTCAAAATACTACAAAAGCTTAACCATACTCCTTCACCTACCGGTGATAACTCCCTCGTCTTCGTTGGCATCTTCCTCTGTGAGTGCAAATACTTTTCCCTGGCGGTTTATCCCCTTCTTGTTGGCCTTGGGAGTCGGCCTACCATTGCCCCTGTGAAGTTGGGGACAATCTGGCCGAACGTGGCCAACCTTCCCGCAATGGTAACAGATGCGGGCATCATTCTGTGGGTTTCCATTCTTGGGGCATTGGTTCTGGAAATGCCCTGGCTCGCCACATGCAAAACATCTCCTTGGCTTGATGTTGCTGGTGTTGCTAACCCTTTTCTGAAACTTTTGGTTCCCACCCTGGCTTCTGAATCCTGATGCTGGTGCAGGCCTTTTTCCCTTGTTCCACCCTCCAGTGTTTCCTTGCAGTTCTGGCCCCTTATTCATGTCTAGCTCCGTCGTAGCTGCTCGACGGACTAGCTTCTCGAACCTCCGGATGCAAAGCGGTATCATCTTGGTCCTAAGTGCGGGCCTGAGCCCCTGCTCAAACCTCTTGGTCTTTTTGACTTCATCTTGTACCATTTCCGGAGCATAGCGGGAAAGCTGGGTGAACTTGGTCTCATATTCTCGGACCGTCATGTTCCCCTGCTTTAAGTTGTGGAACTCCATGGCTTTTTCCTCTTGCACGTCTAGTGGGAAATAGTGTTGCCTGAATTCTGCCAGAAAATCCTCCCAGGTAATGGGCCCTTCGCCCATGCCTCTTTTTACTGATTGCCACCAGACTCCGGCATCTTTTTCTAGCAGGACGCTGGCCAACCTGACCTTACTATCCTCTGGTGTCAGCATCACCTCAAACACTGTCTCGACTTGACGAATCCAGTCGTCAGCCGCTGTCGGGTCTGCCTTGCCTTCAAAAACAGGTGGCCTCATCCTTCGGAATGATTCGACCATCTTAACAGGGTCGGTAGCTGCTACTCCCCGATTACCTCCGGGTGCTCCTGGATGTTGCACATTGTTTCGGCTTGCTTCTGCGAGGTCACCCAAGGCCTGGTACATACGAGCAAACTCCGTCTCCAAATCGAGGCCGGTGCCATTGCCTCCACTGCCCTCGCCTTCCAGATTGTCGGTCCTACCACTCCTGGTCCTGCGTGACATCTGGTAGAAGAGAGTAACGGAATACACAGGGCATCATATTTGTTACAAGAATAGTGATAATAACATCCATCCAATTTAACATGCACATGAGATTTGCAGAAACATAAAGCTAACTTCATTATATCATTACCCCAGGTCTTACATAGTCATTACCTTCCTTACATTTTATATCTCACAGTAGGAAGCAAAACATCAAAATAACAAAATAGCCTAGGGCACCTAACTACCTAATCAGTACTACTAGAGGTCCCGTCCCCTTCACCAGGTGGTGCCAACAGTGCGAGTAGCTGTGAAACCTGTGCCTGCAGCTCCGCGCATCTGCGCTCCAGGCGCGCAAATTGCACACGGTGGGTGTGCTTCAGGATTACTAGCTTGCGGTCTGCCCTTGCCCTTGCCCTCCTCAACTCAGCTATTTCCTTCTCATTGTTGAGGACTGCGAACTCACAGGAGTCCATCCTGTTTTCCAGGCAGACATGGCACCATCCCCATGTTTCCAGATCCTGAAAGACCTGGTCGAAAGCTTGCTGTATTGGGTTAGGTGGGGGAGGTGGTGGCGGTGGTGGTGCTGGGTTCTGGCCATTGGCAGGGGCACCCCCTGCTGCGGCAGCTGCGGCGCCTCCATTGGCCAATCCTACTCCAATCGGTGACTCGTCCCCATCAGTGAGGGGTTCCAAGTCCGAGCCCACCTCAATTGCAACTCCGTGTATCACTCCATTCCCTGGGGGAACTGCTCCGTTTGACATCCTGTATGGAGTGGATACGGAAATTAGCATAGATATAGAACATCATAATACATAAGTTGAAGGAACAACAATATGAATTATAATTGTCCACAACTAGCTAAAAGGAAGCCTAACCCCTATAAGGTACCTAAGTGTATTTTCCTTCTATGTTTGGACTATAAATTGAAGTCGGCTCTGATACCACTCTGTAGCGCCCCGATTTCCATATACTGGGAAACCGAGACACGAGCCAAGACCTTTCCTTCAATAAGTCACAAAACACAGAAAAACAGGAAAATTTGAAACTTTTTATTAACTCAATATTACAGGCCGAGTGTTCCCATCAATACACTAGATTACATCAGAGTATATATGAAATAGTTGTTACAGCGGAAATTAAAACTTGACGTTGACTCCTCACTTTCCTTGCCTTGAGTCCTCCTGAATCTCGCACCTGTATTTTTGCGGTCCAGCACCTATGGAAGTGGGGACGTCAGTATTCACTGACGCTTAAAGGCTGATCATATAGCAGCGGATCTCCAAAACAATATATACAAACATAGTAAAGTATGTCGGTGTAGTTTAAGTGTTCGTGAGTGCAAGAATCCAACAAATGTCAATCAAACTGGAATGCCAATGCACTGTCAACTAAACTAGAACACTAATGCACTGTCGACTCAACTAGAACACTAATGCACTGTTGACTAAACTAGAATACTAATGCACTGTCGACTCAACTAGAACACTAATGCACTGTTGACTAAACTAGAATACTAATGCCATGTCAACTAATACTAGGATGCTCTTATTCTAATATCAGCAAGTCTCCGAAAGCAACATGCAGCCCATACTACATGCGACTCCATCTCGAGCCGTTTCTCCATACATAGGGATTGAACCCGCGTTATGAATTCTAATTGTACACAACCTGTTCCTGACACCCTACACGTGACTCGCGAGGCTGCAGATGTGGTCATGTGCCACTGTTGCATATCGCCCGTGGTGTCTATGTTCGCCACCGCGACCCGGCTAACCGGACCTCACTCAAAATAGACGAACCCAGTATATCGGGCGTCAT
This sequence comes from Hemerocallis citrina, assembly GCA_017893485.1. NCBI lineage: Eukaryota > Viridiplantae > Streptophyta > Magnoliopsida > Asparagales > Asphodelaceae > Hemerocallis > Hemerocallis citrina. The sequence goes on from CM030362.1 coordinate 218,233,602, forward strand.
AACAAAAATCAAACCATAGAGTTTCGCAAGCGCAGAGTAGCACGAAGCCTACCCTGTGGCACTCTCTGGGGTATCGCAAGCGCAGGACTGCACAATGCATCCTGTGGCACCCCTAGCCACGGTACCTCAGGAATTAACAGCGCGAGATACGCAACCCGTGTCCTCAACTTGTGAGACGGCACCGTACGTATCCCTTTGACAGGAAGGTACAACCCGATACACCACCTAAGATCGGCCCTAAGGAAAGGTTTGGTCGTACGGTGCACCCTACTACCAACTCCCCTTCTTTCGGGCAAAAAGGTTAAGTAATGATTTTTTATAAATCACTATCCTAATGAGGTTATTATTCCTATGCAATCTTGCATAGTTTCCAATCATAGTCCAACTCATGGTCCCTCGATCCAAGACTCTAACAATAATATTTCTCTCACTCATTCCTACCCCTAATTTGGATTCTACCAACACTCTCGGCCCACGGTCAACCTACATTGGTTAAGATCCGTCGACGCCCGAGGTGAGATCTATCCATGCCACTCTAAGGGGGTAGGAAGTGGTCTTGATGGTCGATGACCCTTAGGGTACTTGAAGACCCTAAACTAGCTTTTCTCAAGCTACAACTACTAGCACTTCTCAACCCTTATTACTATGAATGAAGGGTGCTCGCATGTTGTGGTTCCATACTAACACTAACTACAACAATGTAGTTATTCCTACCATTTCCACATGGCTCTTTCTTATTGCTTATCCTATGGCAATTTGATCATGGTATGCAATTGCAAGCATCAACCTATCACCACTAAAACATGGTATATATGACATAACCATCAACTTATAACACTCTTGATTGGGGATGTGTTTTAGCATGCATTTGTAGCGATCCCAAGCGTGGATACATATATACTAGTATGAACATATGGCATTCTCAAGCATGTATACACATCACTAGTATGAACATACAACATTCTCAAGCATATGTATATACTTCTACATCAATCCAACAATCATTCTAAGCATATATATCATTCCTAATATGATAGATATTTTTAGAATAAATCCTACGATATGTAAAGCATGAATATGGCTTCTAATATTTTTAGAAGTGATCCTACAACAATTGAAGCATAAACATGGCTTCTAAATAATCCTACAACATGTAGAACATACACATGGCTTCTAATTATTTTTAGAAGTAATCCTACAACAATTTAAACATAAACATAGCTTCTAAATATTTTTAGGAATAATCCTACAACATGTAAAGCATAACCATGGCTTCTAATTATTTTTAGAAGTAATCCTACAACAATTGAAACATAAACATAGCTTCTAAATATTTTTAGGAATAATCCTACAACATGTAAAGCATAACCATGGCTTCTAATTATTTTTAGGAATAGTCCTACAACATGTGTAGCATGAAAATAGCTTCTAAATAATTTTAGGAATAATCCTACAACACATGAAGCATAGAAATGGTGTCTAAATATTTTTAGGAGTAATCCTACAACACATGAAGCATAGAAATGGCTTCTAAATAATTTTAGGAGTAATCCTACAACACGTGAAACATAGAAATAGCTTCTAATTATTTTTAGGTGTAATCCTACAACACATGAAGCATAGAAATAGCTTCTAAATAATTTTAGGAATAATCCTACAACACATGAAGCATAGAAATGGCTTCTAAATAATTTTAGGAGTAATCCTACAACACATGAAGCATAGAAATGGCTTCTAAATAATTTTAGGAGTAATCCTACAACACATGAAACATAGAAATAGCTTCTAAATAATTTTAGGAATAATCCTACAACATGTAAAGCATAAATCTCATCCTTTTATAGGATATAATCTACTACTTTAAATGAAACATACATCTACTATTGCTACTTAGTAGAAGTATACATATTTACTACTACTACAACTTTATTATAAACATGCATTTCTACTACTACTACAACTTTATTATAAACATGCATTTCTACTACTACTAGTATCAACTAAAAATTTAGTATAAACATCTACAATTAAGTTACTACAAAAGAGATCTTTATTAACTAGTAGGTATAAAACTAACTAGTGATTAAATAAAAAAGAGAAGATCTTTTTATTAGTTACAACTAGTGATAAATAAAAAGAGAAGGTCTTTTTTATTAGCTACAACTAGTGATAACATAAAAGAGAAGATCTTTTTATTGCTTATAACTAGTGGTTAAATAAAGAGAAGATCCTTTTTTTTTTTAGCTACAACTAGTGGTTAAATAAAAAGAGAAGATCTTTTTATTGGTTATTCTACAACTAGTGATTTAGTTAGTTTCTTTTTCTTTCTTTAAGATTACAACTAAACAATAATACAACAAATAAGAACACTTTATTTTTAGGTTTAATCAACATATGTTCTCAAAGTTCAATCATAGGTCCTACAACCTTACATGGTTGTAAACACTAATCATATGCCTTATGTATGGTTCATAATCAAGTCCTACAACCTTACATGGTTGTATGTACAAACTTATATGCATGTGTTAATTTAGTCCAAGTAGTTTACTTTTCATCACACAACAACAAACAAAAGAACCATTTTTAGATGATTCCTACTACAACATACAACATAATAACCATACCAAAAAAAAGAAAGGTAAACAAGAGGGTAAGAAGAAGAAGAACATCAAAACCATTAGTCAAACAAACAAACAAACAAACAACAACATACAAACCATGAGAACCCCCCACCTTTTTCTTTCTTGATGGAAGACTAGGCTACTTTCCTTCTTTCTCCTAGGACTTCTAGCAACCCTACAAATAAAACTCTCAAGTTAGAACACTCATTCTTTTCCTTACTCTTTTTTTTTCTTTGATGTTTCTAAAGTAAGATGATGGAGAATGAAGGGGGTATTTATAGGAGGGAAGGAGGGTGGTCATTACAATTGTGCATTCACACAATTATACAAGGGTCCCTCCCTCTTTTATGGGCCGGCCATGACTAGGAGGAGGGGGAGAATGGGGGAGGTGTTATGTGAGGAGAAGGTTGATGTGGGGGAAGAAATTTTCTAGAAGGATTCTTAACCCTCTTATGTCTTGTAACCCTAGGTTTAGTACCTAATAATCCCCAATTATCTATTGGGTTGTCATGGCTAAAAGAATCACAATGGTAAAGAAAAATATAAAATAATCAAGTAGTCGGACGCTTAATAAAATAATATTATTAATAGTCGATCGGGATATTACAGTTAATTACTAAGTAAATACCATGCTCATATTGTTGTAGGATTGATGCTTAATTAATCTACCATGCTAGGAATGTTGTAGGTTAATTACTAAGTAAATACCATGCTCATATTGTTGTGGGATTGATGCTTAATTAATCTACCATGCTAGGAATGTTGTAGGTTAATTACTAAGTAAATACCATGCTCATATTGTTGTAGGATTGATGCTTAATTAATCTTCCATGCGAGGAATGTTGTATGTTCATACTAGTAGTTATCCATGCTTAGTAAGATATTCATGCTAGTAGTTATTCATGCTTAATAAGATACATGCTTATAGGAAAGTTATACACCATGCTAGATCAAATAAATATTCATGCTTACATGATATCTATGCTTAGATAAGTATATGTTCATGCTATGTTAGTAGGTGATCATGCTTAATCATTATTCATGCTAAGTTAGTAGATGTCATGCTAATTATTGTCATGTTAAGCTAGTAGATGACCATGCTAATGATGGTTTATGTTAAGTTAATGGTATCCATGCTAATGATATTCATGCTTAAAATATAGTAGATACTCATGCTTAAATTAAGGGAACTATCCATGGTTAGTTGTAGTGATTTTTATGTTATGTTCTATCCATGCTAGAATTGTTGTAGAAACTCATGCTATGTTGTAGGTTGATACTTAACTAGTATACATGACTAAAATGTTACTAAAATGTACACCATGCCATATGTTAATGTTAAAGTAGCATACCATGTCTAGGAATGAGGCATACCATGCTAAATTTAAATACATGCTTAGAATGTTGTAGGATTAATGTTAGAATACCTACCATGCCATGGAATGTTGTATGTTCATACTAGTTATATATCCATGCTTGGGTTGTGGAGATTAATCATGATAAGTAGTAAGCATTCACGCTCAAGTTATAACCTATGCTTGACCATAGTGGACTTCATGTTTAGATCATAGTGATTTTCATGCTTAAGCTTGATATAAGTACATACTTAATTATATTCGTACTTAGGACTATTGTGGTGAGCGGTTATGTTATATAATTAGATTGTCGTAGGAAGATACTTGGAATTGTATGCCATGCTTAAGGCACTATAGGTTGAAGTAATAAGGATTGGGAAGACCACTAGTAGTAGTCCGTTGATAATGGTTGTTATGTCGCCTTCGGTTTTTCATTGGTAGAATACCGATCATAGACTATTAGTAGATTCTTCTGTTGCTTCTAATAATAGAAGATCGAGTTTGCTAGTAAGCACTTTTGGATGCTTCTAGGATTGATTACCTGTATGGTTGTTTGCACATGGTTGTGCTCGTACGTGGCTCGACTGGCCCGTATGTAGCTGTGGGTCTCATACGTAGTTTAATTGGCTCGTATGTAGGTTGTTGTCTCATACGCGGCTCGACCGGCCCGTGCGTAGATATTGGTCTCATACGCGGCTTATTTGGCTGGTATATACGTGGTTATCTCCTACGAGGCCCGCCTGGCTCGTAGGTAGCTATTGTTTCATACGTAGCTTATTAGCTCATATGTGGTTGTTACTCATAAATAGCTTGTTAGCTAGCACACTGTTTGTTGTGCTCGTCTAGGGTGATATTACCACCCTATGGGCTATCGACTGTCAAGACATATGTTTTCTTACCCTAAGGAACTGTGGAGGAGTCACTCCTTGTGTACCGTCGAATCTTAATCAAGGTAGGTTGATCGAGGACCGGAGTATAGACGGAATCCAAGTTTAGGGTAGCGGCATGCATGTATATTCGCACGGCCGAGGTCTTGGATCGATGGGCCAAGAACCGGATCCCGAAGGATTCTGGTGAGTCTAGGTTGAGCAGCCTAGTAGAGTTGTCTTACGAATCCTAATTTAAGGCCTAGCATGTTATATTTATAATATTATCGTTCCTAGGATTGTCGAGTCAGGGACATCATTAAGGTAGTGACTTATAAAGATCATTTTGCTCAGACCCTTGCCGAAAAGAGAGGAGTTGGTTGTAGGGGGTGCCTTACGACCAACTTGTCCCTTGAGGCAGGCCTTAGGTGGTGATAGTGGGTTGTACCTTCCCGTCAAAGGGATACGTACGGTACCGTCTCACAAGTTAAGAACACGAGTTGCATATCTCGCGCTGTTAATTCCTGAAGTGTCGTGGCTGAGGGTGCCACAGGGTAGGCTTCGCGCTACCCTGTACTTGCGAGACCCCAGAGGGTGCCACAGGGTAGGCTTCGCTCTACCATGCGTTTGTGAAACCCTATGATTTGGATTTTGGAATGACGCCCGATACATTGGGTTCGTCTGTTTTTGAGTGAGGTCCGGTTAGCCGGGTAACAGTGGCGAACATAGACACCACTGACGTACTGCATCAGTGGGACATGACCACGTCTGCAACCTCATCAGTCACGTGTAGGTGTCAGGAACAGGTTGTGTACAACTAGAATTCATAACGCGGGTTCAAATTCCTATATATGGAGAAACGGCTTGAGATGGGGTCGCATGTAGTATGGGCTGCATGTTGCTTCGGAGACTCGCTGACATTAAAATAGGAAGCATCCTAGTTCTATTTAAATATCGTATTAGAGTCTAGTCATAGCACTCACGAACACTTAAACTACACCAACACCATTGCCATGTTTTGTATGTTGTTTGGGAGATTTGCTGCTTTGATATCAGCCTTTAAGCGTCAGTGAATACTGACGTCCCCACTTCCATAGGTACTGGATCGCCGAAGTACAAGAGCGAGATTCAGGAGGACTCAAGGCAAGGAAAGCAAGGAGTCAATGTCATATTTAGTTCCGCTGTAATAAGTGTATTAGTTGAAAGTACTCTGATGTAAGATGTTGAAGGTTGTAATACTTGGAAATGTGAAGGTAATATTGTAACTCTATTGTAATGTATTGCAGCGTATAATGTTCAGACTTGTAATACATTGGGTGTTGAATGAAAAGTTTTAAATTCTCCTATTTTTCTGTGTATTGTGACTAATTGAAGAAAATGTCTTGGCTCGTGTCTCGGTTTTCCCAGTGTTGGAAATCGGGGCGCTACAGGATGCCCTATAGATCTCTATCTAAAAAGGTGACCGGGACCCCCAGACCCTTTGGGGGAGGACGGTTCTGCACGGAATTTACTTCCCGGGCGAAGGATTTTCGGGAGGAGTTGGAATTAGCTCCCATTGGGCCTCCGTGGATGAGATGCAGGATGGCCTCTGGTTCCGATTCCGAGGTCTCCGCGAGCTGCTCGGGTTACTTTTTAGCCCCCTTGGGGGGGTGGAGGAGGATCTGCCCTGTCCTTCCTCACGAACCTGAAGAGCTGTCCTCTCTGAATGAGGGCCTCAATCTCGTCTTTCGGGGCCCAAAAGTCATCCGTGTCGTGGCCGTAGTCCCTGTAGAAGCGGAACCACTTATCTCGGTTCCTCTTCTTCCTCGGGGTGTTCATCTTCGGAGGTGGCGGGAGAAGACCCTCTTTCTCAACCTCCATCAGGATGGCTGAGACACTCACGTTGAGCAGAGTGAACTTCTCGAAGCGGGGAGGATGGCACCGCTGGCCTCCGTTTTCTTTCTGGAGCTTCTTAGCTCCTTCTTCTGTGCCCCTCCGTTTGTTCCCGGAGGACGATCCTTCAAAAGCAGGGCGGGAGAGAGCCTCTTCCGCTCGGATGTATTTCTCACTCCTGAGCAGGAGTTCTGAGAAATCCCAAGGAGGTTTCTTGGCAAGGGACGCTCGGAGGCTGTCGTTAGCGACATTGGATTGGAAAGCGGTGGAGGCTATGGACTGGTCCAAGGAGGCGATGGATCTGGCCTCCGCAGTGAAACTTTTGACATAGTCTCTCAATCGCTCGCCCTTCCTTTGATGAAGCAATAGCAGAGAGGTGCTCATCTTTTCAGCTCGTTGGCTACTCACGAAGTGAGTCAAGAAGAGGCCTTTAAGCTAATCGAAGGAGAAGATGGAGGTCAGGGCTAGACGGGAGTACCACTCCCTTGTAGGTCCCTTCAGCGTGGCCGAAAAAGTTTTGCAGAGGAGCGCATACGATGCCTTGTAGTACCCCGATTTATTTTCTTAATATATATGAAAGGGTATTTATTTTTCTTATGATAGCCTATTATTATTACTTTTCTCCATGATAAATAGAGTGTAGTATTTCCTATACATTCCTCTCAAAGCCCAAATGGGACTTGTTTATTTTCTTATGTAAAAATACATATTTTGGCCCAAATGTATTTAAACCCATAAACTTAATCTTTTTCTTACACTTGTATGTGCAGCATTTTCCCTCTTATTTTCCGGGTATTTTGATGTACATTTTATAGTGGGATTTTGTGTGTACACGTGCACTCCATGTACACGTGCACAAGGCACAAACTTGGCCGGATTTGTGGAGAAGTGGCTAGGATCATGGGCGGTTATGTGAGGGTGTGGGTAGTTTCTCAAACTACCGATTGCATCTTGTCCTTTGATCTCCAACTCCCCAACGAATCTCAGCCCTCCATTTCGCCTATAATCTAGTATAAATACCCCCTCCTAATCCCTATCTTTTTACACTAAAAATTCCTAAGATTTCAAGAGAGTATCTGTGAGTTGTGTGAGAGCTTTTCTGTGGAGGCAAGCAGCATTGGTGAGGAGCTCGGCGTGGAACAGAGGAACAAGAAGTGCAGCGTGATATTGAAGGACTTGCGGGATTTCGTTATTTTCTTCACAAAAGGTGGGTGTTTCTCAGGACTTCTAATGTAGGAATAATGCTATATTTGTCATGAAGTGTTACCATGTGGCAAAAGTGAATTGAATGCTGTAGAAATTGCTTGAACATGCTATTATATTCGAGGCAAGACTGACGGTCCAGTCGACTGCCATATGAGCCAGTCGACTGATACGAGATATTTATTTTCATAATGTGCTGATAAAGTGTGTGTGAATAGCCATGATGGTGTGATCATAAAATGTATGTTTTTCCCTATGACACATATGATGGAGGGAAGGTAAACAAACAAAAAGAACTGAGGAGATAAACATTTGAAGTTGTCGGCTTAGTCGACTGACTTGGAGTTAAGTCGACTGATGCTCGTTCTGAAAGTGATTGTTTGATAGTTCCTCGAATAAAGATATTCTATTTTTGTGTAGACTCATGATGATGACTTGAAATTTATATTCCCATTGTCGTATGTAAGTATGAGCAATATGAATACAGGTTTAGAGTAGTAATTTCTCTAAAGAGCATGTTAATAACCGGGAAAATTGTGTTGTGAATGCTACTGAGCAAGGGGTATTATGTTTATGGAACATAAATTGGTATATACTGTTAATTGATATCATGATGCAAGTATATGTAAAGAAATGTAAGTAAATTCCCCAAATTAAAATGGATCTGTCCAGTCGACCGATGCATGTGGCAAGTCGACTGATCTGGACTTAGAAATTATGCTGTTTGAAATATCCAGGACAGACGACTGATTACTGATCAGTCGACTGTTACGAGGATAATATTGTGAATAAGAATTGGGCGGGACAGGCGACTGGTAGTGTACTCAGTCGACTAACCCGAACGTTATGATAACCCTGTATGACTGTATAAGTCGACTGGTGCTCTTCCAAGTCGACTGTACAGAGTGAACTTTGGTATACTGGAATTCATGTTATTTTGCTGTTAGTAATGGTAAATCTTGTGATTTTAAGTCAATGAACTCTGTTATGGATGCATGAATTGTGTAAATGAATCATAGATGAGGATTGAGAATCAAATGAAATTATGAAATGTGAAATCATGATGAGGAAAGTCTGTGAGACTCTAAAATGAATTATGAGCCGATGATGCTCCTTTGGATATTGTGAATGTGAAAATTGAACAGAAGAGTAGCTAAGTCTCCCCGGCAGCGAATGAAATGATATTGAGAATTAGACCAGGTTGGTCAAGTGTAATGAAATGATGAGTCCGGATGATGGAGAGGCTAACTCTAGAGGTTGATTTTCATTCATGATTCTAATTAAGTTAATACATAGTGTGGAGGTGATGAAGGTGAGAGAAAAACATGAGTATGAGAGCTAGGGTACGGTGCGGGTATGTGAGCCGCAGAAAGCATGCTTGATGAGTCAAGACATGGCGCGGGCACAACTCAGTAATGATCGGACTCTAGTCACGCTTGTGGGATGTTTTGGTGACTGCAAGAGGAGTGTGTTCAGGGAGGAGGCTGAATTATCGCAGAAGGCATGCTTGACGAGTCAAGACATGGCGCGAAATTCTACTCCAGGGGCCAGGATACATGCTTGTACTCATAGATTCATCTAGGATACTCATTGGAATTACAGTAGTAGAATAAGTCATGGCGGGGAATTGAACCCTACTAAAATGAAGATCGTTTAAGAGGCTTGCACTCGAACTTATGTAGTATGGGATGCATAGAATTCGAACAAGTATGCATTAGTGTCATAATTAACTAAGTAAATTGCATTAAGGATTTAAGTGCACAATCACGACACGACATCATTAAAAGTTTCCCAATTTGCATGCTTATGTTGAACTGGCTTGTGATTTGTAAGAAATGAGATTCATTATACTGTTTCTGGCATAGAGAGGATGGCCATGTATAATTATCGTCGGTTGAATAAACTGACGTACCCACAGTGTTTTATGCAGGATAATCACATGTAAAAGGAATGGATGCACAAAGAGTTCATTATATTGTCGTTCATTTATGTAAATATTGTACATTTTGCTTCCGCTGTGTAAATTCAAATGTAACATGCTGTAAGTCTGATGTAAAAGTAAAGATTTTAAATTCCTTGTAAAAATTGTATGTGAAGAAAGCGAAAAGATCCTGAAGAACATCTCGAATTCAGTAAATTGGGATTCGGGGCGTTACAGAGTGGTATCAGAGCCACGCTTTCTATGCTTTCACACTCGTACAAATTTATAAGGAACGACACCCTAGATGTGGACATTAGAGTGTGTGTTTGGATTTAGAGATTTAAATGTAAGTAACTTACATTTGTGTTGCTCTATGATTTATGCTTCTTCCTCTCTATTCTAAGATGGCTGATCACTTCGACCCTGCTGGAGGCGACGACTGGCACATTATTGAGGAAGAGTACCATCCTGGACAGGCTGATTCTGAAGACGAGTATCACCCTGGGCAAGCTGATTCTGATGATGAGGAGTACCCTGAATCCCGAGAGATCACCCCACCGCCGAACTCACCTGATGATTCTTCTTCTTCCGATGAAGAAAAGGGACCAGCTTTGGGTAACGCTGTGGCTTCTCTGCAGAGGCAAGTGGATACCTTGAAGTATAGAGTTGGAGTTTTGGAGGCTCAGCTGGAGAAGCGAAATGCTGACTATTCTGTTCTTAGCCATCGGATTTGGGAACTTGAGAAGAAAAAGAACCTAACTGATGTGCTGAAGGATGAGGTGGATGAACTGCGGGATGAACTTCGAGCAGCGAAGAGGACCCGTAGAGATTAGATTGTCTTGGTTTCTATTTTCTTCTATTCTGATGTTAAAATGCTTTTCTAATTCGAATGTATAAACTTTGAAATTCAATGAAATGAAAGTTGGTTTAAATTCTTGTTTTATACTTCGAATTTAATGGATCTTTTGCATCAGAATATGGCGAGAAGGGGAGCCAGGAATGGTGAAGGTTTGGACCTGGATGCCGAGTTTGCAAGGGTTTACCAGACGCTGAATGCAGTGGCTGCAAACCAAGGAAGGGGGCCGGTGAATCCAGTACCCGAGGCAATCAAGCTAGTGGAATCGTTCAAGAGAATGAAACCACCAGTGTTCGAGGGAAAGTCCGACCCGGATGCGGCCGATAACTGGATTCGGCAAGTGGAGACAATCTTTGAGGTGTTGGAAACACCGGAGGACAGCAAGGTCAAGTTGGCGACTTTGCAGTTGGAGAAGGATGCGGCTGTTTGGTGGCAGTCGATGAAGAGGACTATGGGCGGCTTGTTGCTTGGCTGGGAGGAATTTTTGGAGGAATTCCGCAGTCATTATTTCCCCTCCGACGTCCAGGAGAAAAAGGCCATGGAGTTTCTGTCACTTCAACAAGGCAGCATGTCAGTGAGAGCCTATGAGACCAAGTTCACTCAACTCTCCAGGTATGCTCCAGAATTGGTGATGGATGAGGCGAAGAAGGCTCGCAAGTTCGAGCATGGTCTGAGGCCGAGCTTGAGATCTCGTATGATACCCCTTGGTATCAGGAGATTCGATAAGCTGGTGAAGAGGGCGGCAGCAACGGAGGCGGATATGGAGCAGTTCCATGTTGCTCAGCATCAGAGGAGCAACTGGCAGTCTGGGAAGAGGCCCGCGCCATCGGGGAGTTTCAAGGGGCAACCATCTGCACAGAAATTCAAACCGACAGGGGCGAATGCCGTCAGTGTAGCTGGGAGACCTGGAAACGATGCAGGGAGACCTTCTGCAGTCACTTGCTTTAACTGTGGTGAAGTGGGACATTACCAATCTCGATGTCTCAAACCGCGGGCTGGCAATCACAATGTGCCAATACAGCAGACTGGGAAGAGGCCGTACCAGTCAGGGCGAGTATTTGCTTTGACAGAAGCTGATGCTGAGGAAGCAGATCAGGTTATCTCTGGTACGAGGGCTGAGGTCTAGTGTGATTTCTTTTTCATTTCTCCTTCCCGATCATAGTGTAAAACTGTTATGTAATGATGTATGTTATGTAACAGGAGAACTCTATATTAATGGAAAGGGAGCTGTGGTGTTGTTTGATACTGGATCCTCTCATACTTTTGTGTCTCCTAGATTTGCTAAAGTGTTGGGAGTTGAACCGAAGATTTTCCCAGGCAAGATCTTAGCAGTGGCTACACCATCAGGGGAAACTTTGACCACTGATCGGTACTATGTTGATTGCGAGATAGTGATTGGGGATCGAATCTTTGGCATTGATCTGATCGAGCTGACTATCTTGGGAGTCGATGTTATCATTGGCATTGATTGGATGTCGGTGTACAGTGCGAGCATCGAGTGTAAGGCCAAGACGGTGACAGTGAAGGCTCCAGGTGGACCTGAAGTCACTTTCCAAGGGAAGTTGATGTGTCCTAAGCTGGTGGCAACTATCCGCAAGGAAGAGACTCCTGTGGAATTGCAAGGGATTCCTGTGGTTCGGGACTATCCGACTGTGTTCTTGGAAGATTTTCCTGGGTTACCTCCGCATCGTGATGTAGAGTTCAGCATCACTGTTCAACCGGGAAGTGCACCCATTTCTAAGGCACCGTATAGGATGGCTCCAGTGGAACAGGATGAGGTGAAACGGCAGATTGAGGAACTATTGGGAAAAGGCTTTATTCAACCTAGTGCGTCACCTTGGGGAGCACCAGTGCTTTTGGTAAAGAAGAAGGATGGATCGATGAGAATGTGTATCGATTACCGGGAGCTGAATAAAGTCACTGTTCAGAATAAGTATCCGATTCCTCGAATTGATGACTTGTTCGATCGTCTGCAAGGAGCAGCTGTATTCTCCAAAATTGATCTTCGATCAGGTTACCACCAAGTTCGAGTGAAAGCTGAAGATGTGCATAAAACTGCATTTAGAACTCGGCATGGGCATTACGAATTCTTAGTTATGCCATTCGGAGTGACGAATGCACCTGCAATCTTCATGGACTTGATGAACAGAGTTCTGAGGCCGTTTATTGATTCTTTCGTCGTGGTGTTTATCGACGATATTCTCGTGTACTCCAAGTCTGAGGAGGAGCACACTGAGCATCTGGCAGCAGTTTTGCAGAAGTTGGAAGAGCAGGGATTGTATGCCAAGTTATCCAAGTGTGATTTCTGGAAATCTGAAGTGGCATTCCTAGGTCACATCCTTTCTAAGGAGGGAGTGGCAACTGACCCTCAGAAGATAGAGGCAGTGAGAGATTGGGCTAGGCCTACTACAGTGAAGGAAGTTAGAAGTTTCCTTGGGATGACTGGATACTACAGGAGATTCATTCAAGGTTATGCTCAGATAGCTGTGCCGCTTACCGAGATGACCAAGAAGAATGCGAGCTTCAAGTGGACCGAGCAATGTGAGGCGAGTTTTCAGGAGTTGAAAGATAGACTGACTACTGCACCTATTTTGGCTTTGCCTAGAGCAGGAGTTAAGTATGATGTCTATAGCGATGCTTCACATCGGGGGCTTGGTTGTGTCTTAATGCAAGAAGGTAAAGTGATCGCATATGGGTCTAGGCAACTACGACCGCATGAGAAAAATTACCCGACTCATGATCTAGAGCTGGCTGCGATTATCTTTGCTTTAAAGCAATGGAGGCACTACGTGTATGGTGAGAAGCTGAACATGTACACGGATCATAAGAGCTTGAAGTATATCTACCAGCAGAGGGATCTCAATCTAAGACAGCGGAGATGGTTGGAAGTGCTCGAGGATATGCGACCTGAGATCAAGTATCATCCCGGAAAGGCTAATGTTGTTGCTGATGCACTTAGTCGCAAGAGCAGTTTGGCCTGTTTGATTACGACTCAGAGGCGTTTGATTGAGGAGTTGGACCGAGCAGGTATTGAGGTTGTCTTGCAAGGATTGGGAGCATCTTTATCTCAATTGAAGCTTCAGCCTACTCTGAATGCAAGGATCATTGCAAGTCAGGAAGTTGATGCTGATATTCTGGAGATGAAGGAGCAGGTTAGTGCTGGCAGGTTGCCCGGTTTTCAGACCAGGGATGGAGTGCTGTGGTTCGGAGATAGGCTGTGCGTTCCAGATCAGGCGGACCTGAAAGAGAGTATTCTTCAGGAGGCGCATGCTACTCTTTTGTCGGTACATCCTGGGAGTACTAAGATGTACAAAGACATCAAGCAGCATTTCTGGTGGTCAGGTTTGAAGCGGGATGTGGCCGAATTTGTCGCGAGATGTGAGGTTTGTCAGCAAGTTAAAGCCGAAAATCAGAGACCCGGAGGTCTATTACAGCCGTTACCTATTCCGGAATGGAAATGGGATAACATCAGTATGGATTTCATCACGGGTTTGCCTAAGAGTTCTAAAGGCAATGATGCTATTTGGGTTATAGTCGATCGACTTACCAAGTCCGCTCACTTTTTGGCGATGAAACTCACAGCTTCGATGGACAGGTTGGCTGAGATGTATGTTGGTGAGATTGTCCGACTTCATGGCGTTCCTTCGACTATTGTGTCTGATCGAGATGCGCGGTTTACCTCGCATTTTTGGAGGAGTCTTCAGGCAGCTTTGGGTACCAAGACAGATTTCAGCACTGCTTTTCATCCACAGACCGATGGGCAGACCGAGAGAGTCAACCGTATTCTTGAGGATATGCTTCGGTGTTGTATACTAGACTTCGGAGGCAGTTGGGAAAGGCATTTACCTTTGGTGGAGTTTGCCTACAACAACAGTTTTCAAACTAGCATTGGGATGGCGCCGTATGAAGCTTTGTATGGCAGGAAGTGCAGGACTCCTGTGTGTTGGTGTGAGGTTGGGGAGCGTCAGTTGTTTGGTCCTGAGCTTGTACAGCTGACTTCTGAGAAGATTGATCTGATCAGGAAAAGGTTGGTGGAAGCTCAGAGCAGGCAGAAAAGCTATGCAGACAACCGGAGGAGGGACCTTGAGTTTGAGGTTGGTGACTTTGTCTTTCTGAAGGTATCACCCAACAAAGGTGTGGTTCGTTTTGGCAAAGGCGGGAAGTTAGCCCCGAGATTTATAGGCCCATATAAGATATTGAAAAGGATCGGGAAAACTGCTTACCGGCTTGAATTACCGGAAGAGTTGTCTCAGGTGCACAATGTTTTCCATGTGTCTATGTTGAGAGGTTATATTCCAGACCCGAGTCATCATTTGCCAGAAGTACCGGAAGGTTTGCAGTTAGACCTGAATTACATCGAGACTCCTGTTGAGATCGTTGACCGTAGGGAGAAAGTCTTGAGGAATAAGACGATACCGATGGTCAAGGTAGTCTGGAGAAACCACTTGGTTGAAGAGGCTACTTGGGAATCCGAGGACAAGATGTTGAAGGACTATCCTGAGCTTTTTGCTTGATTGTATTTGTATTGATTGTATCTGGTATCTTGTATCTTATGTCTTTTGTTCTGGTTGGGTGTGTTGTATTTCTTCTGTTCTCGCTCTTGACTGTAGTTCCGGGGACGGAACTATTCTAAGGAGGGAGTGATGTAGTACCCCGATTTATTTTCTTAATATATATGAAAGGGTATTTATTTTTCTTATGATAGCCTATTATTATTACTTTTCTCCATGATAAATAGAGTGTAGTATTTCCTATAAAACATTCCTCTCAAAGCCCAAATGGGACTTGTTTATTTTCTTATGTAAAAATACATATTTTGGCCCAAATGTATTTAAACCCATAAACTTAATCTTTTTCTTACACTTGTATGTGCAGCATTTTCCCTCTTATTTTCCGGGTATTTTGATGTACATTTTATAGTGGGATTTTGTGTGTACACGTGCACTCCATGTACACGTGCACAAGGCACAAACTTGGCCGGATTTGTGGAGAAGTGGCTAGGATCATGGGCGGTTATGTGAGGGTGTGGGTAGTTTCTCAAACTACCGATTGCATCTTGTCCTTTGATCTCCAACTCCCCAACGAATCTCAGCCCTCCATTTCGCCTATAATCTAGTATAAATACCCCCTCCTAATCCCTATCTTTTTACACTAAAAATTCCTAAGATTTCAAGAGAGTATCTGTGAGTTGTGTGAGAGCTTTTCTGTGGAGGCAAGCAGTATTGGTGAGGAGCTCGGCGTGGAACAGAGGAACAAGAAGTGCAGCGTGATATTGAAGGACTTGCGGGATTTCGTTATTTTCTTCACAAAAGGTGGGTGTTTCTCAGGACTTCTAATGTAGGAATAATGCTATATTTGTCATGAAGTGTTACCATGTGGCAAAAGTGAATTGAATGCTGTAGAAATTGCTTGAACATGCTATTATATTCGAGGCAAGACTGACGGTCCAGTCGACTGCCATATGAGCCAGTCGACTGATACGAGATATTTATTTTCATAATGTGCTGATAAAGTGTGTGTGAATAGCCATGATGGTGTGATCATAAAATGTATGTTTTTCCCTATGACACATATGATGGAGGGAAGGTAAACAAACAAAAAGAACTGAGGAGATAAACATTTGAAGTTGTCGGCTTAGTCGACTGACTTGGAGTTAAGTCGACTGATGCTCGTTCTGAAAGTGATTGTTTGATAGTTCCTCGAATAAAGATATTCTATTTTTGTGTAGACTCATGATGATGACTTGAAATTTATATTCCCATTGTCGTATGTAAGTATGAGCAATATGAATACAGGTTTAGAGTAGTAATTTCTCTAAAGAGCATGTTAATAACCGGGAAAATTGTGTTGTGAATGCTACTGAGCAAGGGGTATTATGTTTATGGAACATAAATTGGTATATACTGTTAATTGATATCATGATGCAAGTATATGTAAAGAAATGTAAGTAAATTCCCCAAATTAAAATGGATCTGTCCAGTCGACCGATGCATGTGGCAAGTCGACTGATCTGGACTTAGAAATTATGCTGTTTGAAATATCCAGGACAGACGACTGATTACTGATCAGTCGACTGTTACGAGGATAATATTGTGAATAAGAATTGGGCGGGACAGGCGACTGGTAGTGTACTCAGTCGACTAACCCGAACGTTATGATAACCCTGTATGACTGTATAAGTCGACTGGTGCTCTTCCAAGTCGACTGTACAGAGTGAACTTTGGTATACTGGAATTCATGTTATTTTGCTGTTAGTAATGGTAAATCTTGTGATTTTAAGTCAATGAACTCTGTTATGGATGCATGAATTGTGTAAATGAATCATAGATGAGGATTGAGAATCAAATGAAATTATGAAATGTGAAATCATGATGAGGAAAGTCTGTGAGACTCTAAAATGAATTATGAGCCGATGATGCTCCTTTGGATATTGTGAATGTGAAAATTGAACAGAAGAGTAGCTAAGTCTCCCCGGCAGCGAATGAAATGATATTGAGAATTAGACCAGGTTGGTCAAGTGTAATGAAATGATGAGTCCGGATGATGGAGAGGCTAACTCTAGAGGTTGATTTTCATTCATGATTCTAATTAAGTTAATACATAGTGTGGAGGTGATGAAGGTGAGAGAAAAACATGAGTATGAGAGCTAGGGTACGGTGCGGGTATGTGAGCCGCAGAAAGCATGCTTGATGAGTCAAGACATGGCGCGGGCACAACTCAGTAATGATCGGACTCTAGTCACGCTTGTGGGATGTTTTGGTGACTGCAAGAGGAGTGTGTTCAGGGAGGAGGCTGAATTATCGCAGAAGGCATGCTTGACGAGTCAAGACATGGCGCGAAATTCTACTCCAGGGGCCAGGATACATGCTTGTACTCATAGATTCATCTAGGATACTCATTGGAATTACAGTAGTAGAATAAGTCATGGCGGGGGATTGAACCCTACTAAAATGAAGATCGTTTAAGAGGCTTGCACTCGAACTTATGTAGTATGGGATGCATAGAATTCGAACAAGTATGCATTAGTGTCATAATTAACTAAGTAAATTGCATTAAGGATTTAAGTGCACAATCACGACACGACATCATTAAAAGTTTCCCAATTTGCATGCTTATGTTGAACTGGCTTGTGATTTGTAAGAAATGAGATTCATTATACTGTTTCTGGCATAGAGAGGATGGCCATGTATAATTATCGTCGGTTGAATAAACTGACGTACCCACAGTGTTTTATGCAGGATAATCACATGTAAAAGGAATGGATGCACAAAGAGTTCATTATATTGTCGTTCATTTATGTAAATATTGTACATTTTGCTTCCGCTGTGTAAATTCAAATGTAACATGCTGTAAGTCTGATGTAAAAGTAAAGATTTTAAATTCCTTGTAAAAATTGTATGTGAAGAAAGCGAAAAGATCCTGAAGAACATCTCGAATTCAGTAAATTGGGATTCGGGGCGTTACATGCCTGGTGTATCATTATGAGAGTTTTTAAACTCTCAATGTGGTCAGCGGGGTCGGACTCCCCGTTGTATGATTCAAATAGAGGAGGCTTGAAGTTATTGGGGACCGGTGCCTCCATTATAGTCCGGGAGAATGGGGGCCTTCTAGGGCAGAAATGCCTCACCCGTTGCTCTTACTCTCTTTCCAGTCGGCCAAGGCGCCTCTCCATCTCGTGGAGATGGCGGTAGACTGAATCATGACGATAGCTTGGGTTAGGTTGAGGACTGGGGCGTACGGTGCCTATGGTCTTAGGCAGGTTGAGGACTGGGCGCCCACTGATCGTGATCGGGGGCAAATTGAGGGCCCTCAAGACTGCCTCTCGGAATTGCTGGAACTCTGCCCTCATAACGGGGGCCTTCTGCTCTCGGTGGAGTGGGTCGGCCGACTGGAGAGCGGCTTCTCCTTTGATGGTGCTAGGGCGGCTCCCCCCACCTCCTGGGAGAGTTGGACCTTCTGCGATTCGGCCTACGGGGCGACCAGGCTCTAGGGGACCGGATCATTGCACCCCTGTAATGATCTCAGTGGGGTATCCCATCATGGTTCCGCCTCTCATCTAGGCAGGTCCGGAGATCCACCCTATTCTGCCTGTTGACGATGATGTTCCGGAGGTCCTTCGGCGTAAGGGGACTGTGCGAGGTCATGGAGTCGGACGATGGGTTGTGTATCGATCGCGATGAGGATGTTACCCTTGCCGACTTCGGTGGGAGGGTCTCGCGGCAGCCTCTTGTGGCCCTGGAGGAGCCTGCTGGGGCTGCGGTTGTTGAAGAAGAGGCCGTCCAGATTGTGGTTGCTGGACAGGTTGAAGGAGAGGCTATCCAGGTTGCTAGACTTGCTGAGTGGGTTGAGGGGAAACCTCATGGACTGGAGGAGAAGAAGGTGCGGGAGTGGCCCTGCGGTTAGAGACCGCTGTCTTCCCCTTCTTGGGAGGCATGGCTTGAAACTGGTTTGGCTGATGAGAGGGAACTGGATCGTTGCTTCTGTTTTCCACAGACTACACAAATCTGTTGCTACTGATTTCGAGTGTGGGAGCAAATAGATGAATTTGTAAGTCTTTGAGAAAAATAGTAAAGCGAACCTGTTGACTCCACCTATGTGTTGACTAGTTCCTTGCCGCTGCCACGAACCTGCACAAAGTTCGATACACCGGGATGGATCCCGGCGACGAACCCTCCGACGCTCTTTCCAGTAATCTCCAATATTAAGAAAGAGCTTTTGGTAGGCAAAGATTCATTACGTTGTCACAATGGGGGGAGAGAGGTATTTATAGCAGCCTTGGGGATCTATTTCAAGATAAGGACAAATCTCTACTTCTCGGTGTTAATGGATAAGAAGTGGTTAGAACCGCCTCTTAGGGATCATGATGGATTTGGATTCCTCCATATCCTTCTGAATTGGTTTGTAACGGGTTGAGTCCCGTATCCAACAGGGCAGATCCGTTCATGAGTTGCTGGGCCCTGAAGAAGATACCCAGTTTTCAATTCGGACCCGTTTGTAGGTGAAATTACCATTTTACCCTTGAGAGCATTAAGATTCGTGCCGATTTGAACAGTCCCAATTTAGTCCTATTTTTAGCCATATTGTTACCGCTGAATCTGGTGTGGGGGCAAATAGATAGTATTTGTGGATTCTTAGGAAAACTGAATAGCAAACCTGAAACCTGTTCCGCCGGAGTTTGACCGTTGACTCCCGCTGTTCTCCTGCAAAAAGTGCGATACACTGGGGTTGATCCCGGCGACGCACCCTCCGACGCTCAAGTCAGTAATCATAGAAGATTATGAATGAGCGTAAATTGGCAAAAGATTGATTACCTCTTATTAGTGGCGGATGGGGGGTATTTATAGTCGCCGTTGGGATCAGATTAGGAATGTAATCCCTAATTCCCAGTGAAAGGATAGAGCGAATCAGGGCCTTTGAGGAGTAGTTTTACTGTTTTAATGGCTCATGGGGTTGTATCGGAGTCCAAACGAGGGGTATTGAATCTTTGTATGAGGTTTTATGGTGATTTTCAAAGCTATTTGTGCGCTCCAGGCTGTCCTCGAGCTCTCTTCGACTTTTGATGATTTTTCCTAATTTTGCAAAGTGGTAATTTGTCATTCGGGGGTCTTAATTAATCTTTCTAAGCAACAATTATCTACCCAGGGTTTCAATGTTTCCCCGAATTTATAATTATTTTTTTAGAATTTTTAATTAATTTTCCTGAATTTTAAATCATTTTTTTTGCAGTGTTTAGGTAGATGATTTGGTGTTATTTTCGTCGTTTCATGGCTTGGATGCTTCGGCCTTGTCGCCGACCCTCTCCGAACACTCGCTACGAAGGAGGCCGAGGTCCCTGAGGATTCGACACCTTCCGCCGAAGCGCACAGATACTTGGGCCAGGATATAGGCATGTTCAGCTGATTTTTGGCAGAGTTCAGAGTGGTTTCCTCCCCGTAAGAGGGTCGGTGCCAAGAGCGTTCGGCAGCATGTGCCGAGGTCCACTTTTCCATGTAACATGGTCTGTGGTAAGAACGCTCGGCAGCATGTGCCAAGGTCCAATTTTTTCTATGTGACAATTTTTTCCATGTAACATGGTCGGTGCCAAGAACGCTCGGCAGCATGTGCCGAGATCCAATTTTTTCCATGTGATAATTTTTTTCATGTAACATGGTCGGTGTCAAGAACGCTCGGCAGCATGTGCCGAGGTCCAATTTTTTCTCATGTGATAATTTTTTTCATGTAACATGGTCGGTGTCAAGAACGCTCGACAGCATGTGCCGAGGTCCAATTTTTTCTCATGTAATATGGTCGGTGTCAAGAACGCTCGGCAGCATGTGCCGAGGTCCAATTTCTTCCATGTGATAATTTTTTCCATGTAACATGGTCGGTGTCAAGAACGCTCGGCAGCATGAACTGAGGTCCAATTTTTTCCATGTAACATGGTCGATGTCAAGAACGCTCGGCAGCATGTGCCGAGGCCTTGGATCGCAATTTTTGGCAACATACGAAACGTCGGGCTGAGTTGGCGACCGCTGAACTTCTGACAGATGTAACAGTCATTTAATGCGATGGCTGTTGATCTTCTGACGACTCTGACAGATGTGCCAGTCATTAATGCGATGGTGCAGCTAGGCGCAGTAAATAATGTGACGGTTCAGGTCGTTTTGTCGCCTTGTGTAAATGGGCTGGCTCTGTGGGCCCATTAACCTCGTTTCTTGTGCCCAGATCTATAAAACTTCACCCCCCTCTCATTTCTCACTTCTCCGAATTTTTACTCAGGTGGTAATTTCTACTAGTGAGAGCTCACGATGATCGTCGATTGCTTTTCCGGTGAATATTCCGACCGTTCCCATTAACTCAAAGGTAATTTATACTTAGTCGTTTTTCAAGTATAAATGTCTCTTTCTCCTATATCCGAGCCCTCCCCTTCTGCCACCGAAGTCCCTTCTCCGCATCGCCAAGATAAAGGCAAGAAGGTATCCGGTCGAGACAGTATAGTGGAAGATCCGAAGCGCATGGGGCCGTTCGGCAGGTATCCAGGACCACTGACAGGGCTTCAGCGGGTTCGAGAGCTTCCTGAGGAGCATGCAGAGCGCATCATTCATGGGAGGGTAAGAGCCTTCAAGGAAAATGAGGCAAGAGAGACCTCCGAGGCCGGTGAGACGGTCTCTATTCTCAGCCAGGAGGACTTGGTAGTGATCCGGGGTTACTTCCAAATTCCGGAGGAGTACGAGCTTATGCTGCCGGGACCCGGGGTTAGGGCAAATTTGCCGATGCCAGTAAACATGTGTTTCTGGCCGGTCGACGCCTTCATCGCCAGGGCTCGGCTACCTCTCCACCCGTTCGCGATCAAAGTGCTGAGGTAGTTTGGGGTCAGCCCCATTCAACCGATGCCGAACGCGTGGAGAGTTATCAATGGGTTCGTACTCTACTGCCAAGCAACTGGGATCGAGCCGGAGCTGAGGGTACTCCGGACTATCTACCGGCTTCATCAGTAGAACCGGTCGGAGTTCCGGTACTACCTAGCTCCAAGGTACGGAGGTCGGCTCGTCGTCTGTCCCGACTCCATCAAGCACTAGCGAGATAAATACTTGATAGTACGGGGCATTGAGGCGTGGCTCATACCCACCAGTTTCGTGGAGGAGGTGTCGAGGCGAGTGAGGCAGTCACCGGTGCTTCGTCCTCAAGAAGAGGAGGCAGTGCAGACTCTTCTTGACAGGCCGAAGTACGATTGGAGGGAGCTTACCGAGGACATTCTCTTCAGGGGAGGGCTCAGCCGCATAGACCCCAGTACGCGGCTCTTTCTATGCTCTCATTTTTTTAACCTTGCCTATTATAACTTGTGTCTTTAATCGGCTTCTTATTTGATGCAGAGGCAATGGATTTCGACGCGGTGATGGCGCAGAGGGCTGCCTTCGGAAGTAAGGTACCGAAGAAGCGCAAGAGGGTTTCCACCAAGCAGCCGCCCGTGAAGGCTCCGAGGGGCGCGAGCGTAGCCGAGGCGGTTGAGTCTCCGGTTGTGGTGACCCCGACCTCGGCCGCAGGAGTAGCCTCGGCGTCGAATGAGGCAGGGGACTTCCCGATCTCGGCAGCTCTCGGGATGGAGCCGCCACCGCGGACGGTGATGGCCAAGAAGCTCCTCACTGAGGAGCACAAGAGGATCCACGTTCCGGACTGGCAGGTTCGAAAGCATGATGGGTTTCTCGGCGACTCCTTGGCGAGTATGCAGGTGGTCAAACACCTGGCGACGCCAAAGGACCGAGCCACCATAGAGGCCGGCCTGGCGAGCAACGACGCCATTGAGATCGCGTGCTTGGCGGTTTCGGTAAGTGTCGAATTTCTGCTCTCGTTGGTTACTTTCTCTTTCAATTTTTCTATCTCTTGGCAATTTTTTTTTTGTTGTAGATCATCGTCCACTTCGGTCATCTTTGGGAAAAGATGACGGAGTTGGAAAAGGAGCTGAAGCAAGAGACCGACCGGGCTCGGGCCGAGAAGGCTCGATTGGGCACAGAGCTCGACAAGCTGAGGGTCGAGCTCGAGGGTAGGTCGACGAGGGTCGAGTACCTCGAAGGCCAGGCCGCGAAGCTCGAGGCCGATCTTCTACGGCAGAAGGAGGAGTCGGCCAAACAGCTGGCCGAGGCGGCGAAGACCAAGGACGCCGCGGTGAAGGGGGCCGAAGAGGCCACCATGGTGAAGGCGCAGGGCTTCCTTGCCCAAAACATAGCCAAGGCCTATGCCCAAGCCATCTCTCAGGTGTCAGAGCGATACCCTGAGGTGGACTGCTCGGGGTGGAGGCTGTTCCCGGGCCATGTTGAGGGCTTCGACCCTGAATCGGAAGGAAAGGAAGAAGAAGGCGAGGATGAGGATGACCACGAGGTTGAGGTCGTCCGCGAGGTGCAGATCACTGAAGTAACCCCGCTGGCGATTCAGCCCCCATCGGGGGGGTCTGTCCCTATCCACTCTCGACGCCGTGGGAAAGAGGTCGACCCTTGATTTCACCTCTTCTTGTCTTTTTTTTTTTTTCTTTTTCTTTTTTTTGTGCTGTCCTGTATTGCCTAACTGCGAAATGGCCACCGCATTTTTTGTGATAAATGAAAGAAACTTTTGAACTCGACCCCACGTCACCTTTGAATAACCCCCCCCCCCCCCCTTTTCTTGTTTGCTTGAAATTTGGCTAAGTGTTTAGACGAAGAACTTCTGCTTTAGTGCTTGTAGCTTTTATTCAGAGGTCGGACGAGGAGTGAACTTTTGACTATTTACTGAGCTTCGTTATTTGCCTTGATCTTTTCAGCTTGCCGAGGCGACCCTCTCAGCCGAACCCACTCGCTCTGAGGAGGAGTTTGGTTCCGATGATAGCTTGGGGTTGACGAGGTTGAGTCTGGCCAGGTGTCGAGTGCACCTTTATGCGGTCGAGTTAGGGTTCTGTACGGCTGAGAGCGAGCAGAACCACTTGCAGGTGATCTTGAGCCAATGGGACATCGAGATTCGGCGACTGGAGGGTCGGCTCGCCGATATCCCCCCTGTGGACGAGGAGGATGGCTCGTCGACAGCCTTCACCAACGGGCTAAGGTTGAAGTGTCTCCAGCTTTCCTTGTCAAAGATGACAGCGGAGAGGGACGATATGCTCATCGAAGTGCACCTCTTGCAGATTGTGGAGGCCGAACTTCTGGCGGAGGAAGAGGAGCTGACCAAGGCAGTGGGCAGGCTGATGACCGAACGTGACGAGCTGACCTCTACCGGATTATCGCCGGTCACTCACCTCTGCCGGATTATCGTCGGTCGCCCCAGCATTCCGAGCTCCGCGTGCCTCCTCACTTCGAGGTAGACGCAGGAGACGAGTCTCTGAAACAGAGGATCGCCAAGTTGGAGGTTGAAGGGGCTCGCCTAAAGCTGCACTCGGGGCCAATTAATGTTAGGAGCACTTCATTCACCCGCGAGGAGGGTGAGCGAGGCATTTCATTTTATGAGCTCGCGACACGTTCTCCCGTAGGTCGACCAAGTCCGGGTGATGCCCAAAGTGGTGTGGCGATTTCATCGAGCGGGGCGTCTGTCGGGGCAACTATCAGGAGCAGCGCCGAGGACACTTCTCAATTCGCCGGTTTAGGGACGAGTACCGGGGTCAAGCGTCGCCGCCCTCGGGTATCTTTGAAGCGAAATATCCCTGCGCCAAGGAAGTGCTGAAGATTTTTTGTTTTTCAAGTTTTGTATTTCGCCTAAGTGTAATGAATCGGCATTATAGTTTTTGCTTTTGGAAGTCTTGTAGCTCGGTTGTAGAGAAGATGCCGCTTTGTAATTGTCTCCCCGCCCTTAATCGAAATGATGCTTTTTCTTTCTTGAACTTGTGCATTTTTGAACCCTTTTTATTGTTCTGTTACTCATGACTGTCTTTAGCGTGCCAAGGTCCGGAGATAAACTTTCACTCGTTTGGGCCTCGGTGCCAAGAGCGCTTCGCAATGTGTGCCGAAGTCGAGAGCAAGGTTTTTTGCTTGTTTAGGCGTCGGTGCCAAGAGCGCTCGACAATGTGTGCCGAAGCCCAGAGCAAGGTTTTTCACTTATTTGGGCATCTGTGCCAGGAGCGCTCGACTAGGCGTGCCGAGGTCCATAGCAAGATTTTTGCTTGTTTAGGCGTCGGTGCTAGGAGCGCTCGGCAACGTGTGCCGAAGTCTAAAGCAAGGTTTTTGCTTGTTTGGGCGTCGGTGCCAAGAGCGCTCAACAATGTGTGCCGAAGCCCATAGCAAGATTTTTGCTTGTTTGGGCGTCGGTGTCAGGAGCACTCGGCAACGTGTGCCGAAGTCTAGAGCAAGGTTTTTGCTTGTTTGGGCATCAGTGCCAGGAGCGCTCGACAACGTGTGCCGAAGTCTACAGTAAGACTAGGCGGGCTGAGCACTGCTTCGAACCTCTTGGCTCCTGAATCCGTGAGGACGAGTTCCTTGCACTGGAGAGCCACCTATTGGAGGATTACTTCAACTTTTAAATGAACCATAAGAACCAGAGGTTAGCTCCTCAGGGTCCTGGTCATGGGTCAGCAAAATACGAGATTCTAGTGGTGATTTCATAGTCCGGTATTTGCTCAAGGACTAGGGCAGTCGGGGACCTTCGACTTCGCCTTGTGAAAAAGTTGAGGACTGTTCAGGCTGGAAATTCACCAAATCCTCTAACAAGTTCATGTTTGAAGCTGATACCTTCTCTCAAGGAAACACGAAGAATACATCAAATTCATATCAATGACCTTCCAATCTGCGAGGATCAAGAGATGCATACGAATGGTAGACCTAGCATCAGCTTCTCCCATGTATAGTTTAGTTGTAAGGATTTCACGCTCGGCGGCGAAACGAGAGTATATTTCATCGGTTATGGGAGCAATTCCGAATAGCGAACCACTTCTAGCTTGCTTAAGAGCGAGCTTGCAAAGCAGAGTCGAGCTAAGTTTTGGACTCCGAACTCGTCGTTTGAGAATGTTTCAACTGTTGTGGGAGCAATTCCGAATGGCGAACCACTTCTAGCTCGCCTAAGAGCGAGCTTGCGAAGCGAAATTGAACAAAGTTTTGGACTCCGAACTCGTCGTTTGAGAATGTTTCAATGGTTGTGGGAGCAATTCCGAATGGCGAACCGCTTCTAGCTCGCTTAAGAGCGAGCTTGCGAAGCGGAGTCGAGCCAAGTGTTGGACTCTGAACTCGTCGTTAGAGTTTGTTTCAACGGTTGTGGGAGCAATTCCGAATGGCGAACCGCTTCTAGCTCGCTTAAGAGCGAGCTTGCGAAGCGGAGTCGAGCCAAGTGTTGGACTCCGAACTCATCGTTATAGTTTGTTTCAACGGTTGTGGGAGCAATTTCGGATGGCAAACCGCTTCTAGCTCGCTTAAGAGCAAGCTTGCGAAGCGGAGTCGAGCCAAGTGTTGGACTCCGAACTCGTCGTTAGAGTTTGTTTCAACGGTTGTGGGAGCAATTCCGAATGGCAAACCGCTTCTAGCTCGCTTAAGAGTGAGCTTGCGAAGCGGTGTCGAGCCAAGTGTTGGACTCCGAACTCATCGTTTGGGTATAAAGAAGGTAAAAACAGAGAGATACAAGCAATTCACAAGTAAGATAGGAAGCAATGTTCTTTATTGAAAACTAATAGTCGGCTGCTTCTAAGTTGCGAGCCGTTATTACATTGGAGAAATAAATAAGCAAAAGTAAATTACAAGTGAAGGGAAAGAAATGGTTCGACATTTGAGGGTACTCGGAGAGGCGTTCATGTGCTCTCTTGGTACTTCAAGAGATGGTCAGCATTCCATGTCCTGAGAATTTCTCTTCCTTCAAGGTCTTCTAGACGGTATTTCTCGGACCGAACCACTTTGGTGATCTTGTAGGGTCCTTCCCAATTTGGGGCCAGCTTGTTCTTCTGGATGGGGAATGATATAGCTAACTTTCTGAGGACCAAGTCCCCTTCTTTGAGGTTGGTGGGACGGACCCTCTTGTTGCAGGCCAGCTCGATCCTCCTTCGGTAGCTTTGTTGGCGAATTGAGGCTCCTTCATGGAGCTCATCAATCAGATCGAAATTCGCCGAAAGTTCCTTGGCATTTTGCTCTTCTTCATAGGCAATGAGGCGAGGAGAGGGTACACCGACTTCCAGGGGATCACGGCCTCAGACCCATAGGTGAGATTAAATGGCGACTCTCCTGTAGGGGTCCGTTTGGAAGTGCAGTAATTCCACAGTACATTAGGAAGCTGATCGACCCATAAGCCTTTAGCGGACTTGTCCAGCCTCTTCTTAATACCGGAGAGGATTTGTCGGCTGGGATTTTCTACTTGACCGTTTGACTGTGGGTGGGAGATAGAGGAGAAGCGTTGTTGGATGGCGAGGTCTTCACATAGAGCTCGGAATGCGGCCCCTATAAATTGTGTTCCATTGTCTATTATAAGGACTCGAGGGACACCGAACCTGCAGATGATGCTCTTCCAGAAGAATTGAAGTATTTTGTTCTCGGTGATTGTGGCCAAAGGCTCGGCCTCTATCCACTTTGAAAAGTAGTCGACTGCCACGACTAAGAACTTGAGCTGGCCAAGAGCTGGGGGAAACGGCCCTAGTAAATCCATCCCCCACATTGCAAAGGGGATCGGACTTGATAGGGAGATGAGCTGAGCTTGAGGTAGGCGACGAATGTTGGAATGCTTTTGACAAGAGCTGCATTGCCGAACGTGTCGTTCGGCGTCTTGGAGAAGGGTAGGCCAGAAGTATCCATAATTCAACACCTTTCGAGCAAGTGATTTGGAACCTGAGTGTGCTCTGCCTATACCTTCATGAAGTTCTTGCAAGGCGTATGTGGCTTGTTCGGGGGAGAGGCACCTCAGATAAGGTCTGCCATCAACTTGTGTGAAGGAGCATTTGTACAAGACCCCATCAACAATGGTGTACCGCTCCGCTCTGGTTCTGACTCGGCGAGCTTCCTTAGAGTTTTCGAGGAGGAGCCCATCCCTTAGGAATTCTACCAGGAGTTTCATCCAATTATCTTGAAGTTGAACAGGCAGCGACTCCATGGAGTCAGGAGTTTCTTCTTCTATGCTCGGCTTCATGAGCACTTCAATCAAGACGGTCTGCTCGAGACCTTGGAGGGAGGAGGAGGCTAACTTGGAGAGAGCATCTGCTTGGGCATTTTCCTCCCTGAGGATCTGCCGAATAAGTGCCTCTTCGAAGAGAGCCATGAGATTTTGGACCTTAGCTAGATACTTAGCCATTCGTTCATCTCGCGCTTCATACTCGCCCAGGACTTGATTCACGACCAGCTGAGAGTCACTAAATATGCGGAGGCATTGTGCCCCGGCCTTTCGAGCCATTCCGAGACCGGCTATAAAGGCTTCATATTCCGCTTCATTGTTGGAGGCCTTGAAGTTGATCCGGAGGGAGTATTGGAGGACGAAGCCATCGGGGCCTGCCAGAATAACCCCGGCTCCGTTCCCTTCGGTACAAGAGGATCCATCAACATATACCATCCAAATAGGAGGTCCGTTTGCCGCTTGACTGACCTCGGGAATGGTGCTTTCAACTATGAATTCAGCTAAGGCCTGAGCCTTGATCGCGGTCCGAGGTTGGTAGGATATATCATGCTGGCTCAGCTCGATCGACCACTTCATGAGGCGGCCAGAGGTCTCGGCTTGTGCAGAACTTGCTTCAGCGGTTGGTCGGTAAGAACGACCACCGAGTGAGACTGGAAATACGGGCGAGGCTTCCTAGCTACCATAACCAAGGCGTATGCCATCTTCTCTAGCCTTGGGTAATGAAGCTCGGCATCACGAAGTACCTTGCTTACGTAATAGATGGGCTTCTGAGCCTTGTCTTCTTCCCTCACTAAGACAGCGCTGAGGGTTTGTTCGGAGGCAGCTAAGTAGAGGTAGAGTGTTTCCCTGGGGATAGGCTTGCTGAGGAGAGGGGGGTTGACTAGCTAGGCTTTAAGCTGATCGAACGACTCCTGCTGTTGCTGACCCCATTCGAAGCCCTTAGCCCCCCTGAGAGCCTTGAAGAAGGGAAGACACTTCTACCCTGACTTGGAAAGGAAGGGCCCTATAGCTGCGAGGAACCCGGTTAGCTTCTGAACTTCTTTTATATTTTTGGGAGGAGTCATATCCAGTATGGCCTTAATCTTCTCAGGGTTGGCTTCGATCCCTCTTTGGCTGACCATGAAGCCCAGGAATTTTCTCGACGTGACTCCGAATGCACACTTTTTTGGATTGAGCCTCATATCTTGTTTTCTTAACACGTAGGATGCCTCCTGCAGGTCGGTGACATGGTCGGCCCCACGAATGCTCTTCACAAGCATATCATCAACATACACCTCCATGTTACGGCCGATCTGGTTTTGGGAGACTTTGTTAACGAGGCGTTGATAGGTAGCGCCTGCATTCTTCAACCTGAAAGGCATCACCCTGTAGCAGTAGAGCCCCTGTTCGGTAATAAAGGAGGTCTTCGGGATGTCCGGGGGGAACATGCGGATATGATTGTATCCGGAAAAAGCGTCCATGAAGCTGAGAAGCTCATGGCCCGAAGTGGCGTCAATCAGGGTGTCAATGCTTGGAAGGGGGAATGGATCTTTGGGGCATGCTTTGTTCAGGTCGGTAAAGTCGATGCAAATTCTCCAGGTCCCGTTGGCCTGCTTTACCATCACAACATTCGAGAGCCATTCGGGGTAATTGACTTCTTGTATGAACCGAGCCTTTAGGAGCTTGTCCACTTCCTCTTTTATAGCTTGCTGGCGCTCAGGAGTGAACTTGCGCCTCTTCTGTTGGACCGGTTTGGACCCCGGAGCAACGCTGAGGTGATGGACTAGGAGTTCTTCCGAAATTCCAGGCATGTCAGCGGCCGACCAGGCAAAGAGATCATGGTTCTTTCTAATGCACCGGACTATGTCGGAGCATAGGGCAGATGGGAGGGCCTTACTGATAAAGAACTTGCAGCTCGGATCTTGCTCAGAAAAGAGAACTTCCTCCAATTCATCCACCGGCTTGGACGTTTGTCGGACACTTTCTTGGGAGATTTCAAGTGTTTCGAGGGAGAGGACATGACCTCCAGTAGAGGTCATGTAGCATTTGCGGGCCTCTCCTGACTGCCTCTCACTTCCCCTACTCCTGACCGGGTGGGAAACTTCATCTTGAGGTGATAAGCGGAAGGGACGGCTTCGAGAGCAGCTAGACCGGGTTGGCCTAGGATCACATTATAAGCGGCGGGGACATCGACGACCATGAAATCCATCGGCTCCGTTCGGGTAGTAGGAGTTTTGCAAGCGGTTACGTCGAGGGTGATCACCCCTTCGATAGTCACTGGCACTCCCGTGAACCTGTGGAGTGTGTAGCCGGCGGGCTTAAGTCTATCCCGGGATAGCTTGAGTCCTTTGAAAGCATCGAGGAAGAGGATGTTAACGGAGCTGCCATTGTCCACTAGGATCCTCTCCACTTTAAAATTCGTCATATGGAGGTTAATGACTAGTGCGTCACAATAGGGGGTTCGGACCCCTACCAGGTCTTCATCTGAGTATGTGACGGGTACTCCGAGGCCATTAAGGGGAGGCATGCCATGTACTGAATTGACTTCCCTTATGAAAGCCTTTCGAGAGGAGTTGGAGGAGCCCCCCATTGGGCCCCCATGATTGAGGTGTAGGACACGCTCCTTTTCGAATTCGGGTGTCTCTCCGCGTCGTTCCGGACGCTTGTTAGCTCCCCGGAGAGGAGGAGGAAGGTCGGTTTGGTCTTTTCTCACGAATTTGGCCAACTGCCCCCTCTGGATGTGGGCCTTGATCTCGTTCTTCAGGGCCCGACAGTCATTGGTGTCGTGGCCATGGTCCCGGTGATAGTGGCACCATTTCTCTTTGTCGCTCTTCTTGTCAGGGGTGTTCATCTTCGGGGCAGGAGGTATCACCCCTTCCTTCTCTACTCCATGAGAATAGTGGAAATGTTGGCGTTAAGAGGAGTGAATTTCTCGAATTTGAGGGGAGGGCGGCGCTGACCGCCATTATCCTTTTGGAGCTTCTTGGCTCCTTCTTCTTCTGTTCCCTTTCTCTTGGACCCGGAGGAAGGCCCCTCAAAGTTGGGGTGGTGTTCAGCTTTCTCGGCCCGAATATATTTCTCGCTTCGGAGAAGGAGATCGGAGAAGTTCTGCGGGGGCTTCTTGGCAAGGGAGGAGCGGAGGCTGGAATTAAGGACGTTTGATTGAAACGTTGCTGCAGCGACCGACAGGTCGAAGGAAGCGATAGACCTAGCTTCCGCGGTGAACCTTTTTACATAGTCTCTCAGCTTCTCACCCTTCTTCTGGTTGAGGTAGAGTAGCAAAATGCTGGTCTTCTCAGTTCGGCGGCTACTCACGAAGTGGGTGACGAAGAGGGTCTCGAATTGCTCGAAGGAGAATATCGAAGATAGGGCGAGGCGAGAGTACCATTCCCGGGCCGGACCCTCGAGGGTAGCGGGAAAGGTCTTACACAGTAGAGCATCAAAAGCTTGGTGGATGAGCATGAGATTCTTAAAGCTTTCGATGTGGTCGACGAGGTCGAACTCCCCGGAATAAGTATCGAATTGGGGAGGCTTGAAGCCTATTGGAACGGGCGCCTCCATGATGGTTGGAGAGAAAGGAGGTTGACTTGGGCGGAGGGTCCTTCTTCTAAGCTCTTCTTCTCTGTCTAGCTGACCCAAGCGCCTTTTCATTTTGTGGAGACGACGGTAGACAGTGTTATCCCTTCGACGGTAGTCAAACGAGCCTCTGGACTCGTCTTCGTACGAGGGAGAGCGCGGGCTACGACGACGGTAGCTCCTGGAGCGGCGAGGACTAGGAATGTGCTGGGGGTTGCTAGGAGCTGGGGGAGGAGTTAGGGACCATTGGCGAGAACTTCGGACCGGAGGAGTAGGGACCCTCTGAGCATTGTTGTTGTTGGGTCAGAGATTGAGGGCTTGTAAGATGGTTGCTTGGAATTGCTGGAACTCGGCACGGGTGATGAGCGCCTCATCATTGCTCGAGGGTTGCCGACCAGCAGGAGAATGGGGTCTTCTCCTATGGTGCCCTGGGGACTCTCTCCGCCCTCTGCGACCTTCTGTATTCTCGGCAATGAGGAGATCGCTCATTTGGACGGTGTTGGCGGGAGGCTCCCTCTCGGGCCCGCCTTTCATCCAAACGGCGGCGAAGATCCTCTTCTTTGCACCGATTGTCTAGAGTGTTGCGGAGGTCATCGGATGCTCGGGGATTGTGAGATGCCATGGAATCAGTATAGGGGTTGTGCACGGAGACGTGATCATGTTGGAGAGGTTGTATCTGAGGATTGGGACGGGAGCCCCCCGCGCCGGCATTCTGAGGCCCGGCTTGACCCCGAGGGGGTTAAAGATTCTTAGGAGGAGGTTGGTCCTGCTGCGGGACCTGATTAGGCTGAGGAGAGGGTCCCGTTGGCTGGACGGTTTGGAGAGGGATCTCCTGTTGTGGTTGAGGAGGAGTGGGTCCACGGTTGGACCCTCTATATCTTAGTATCCTTGGAGGCATGGCTGGAGGAGATCTGACTGACGGGAAAATGAAGGATCGCTATTCGTGGTTTCCCACAGATGGCGCCAATCTGTTACCGCTGAATCTGGTGTGGGGGCAAACAAATAGTATTTGTAGATTTTTAGGAAAACTGAATAGCAAACCTGAAACCTGTTCCGTCGGAGTTTGACCGTTGACTCCCGCTGTTCTCCTGCGAAAAGTGCGATACACCGGGATTGATCCCGGCGACGCACCCTCCGACGCTCAAGTCAGTAATCAGAGAAGATTATGAAAGAGCGTAAATTGGCAAAAGATTGATTACCTCTTAATAGTGGCGGATGGGGGGTATTTATAGTCGCCGTTAGGATCAGATTAGGAATGTAATCCCTAATTCCCAGTGAAAGGATAGAGCGAATCAGGGCCGTTGATTGAACACAATCAGAAACCCTAAGTCTATCCTGATTGACTGAGTTCATTGCGGGTTGGAACCCGCACCCAGCTGAAATAGATCCGTTTGCGAGTTGATGGGTCTTAAAGGAGAAAACCCAGTACCCGCTTCAGACCCATTTGTAGGTGAAATTACTTTTTCACACTCAGGCTTTAAGATTCGTGTCTGATTTAACCCCATTTTTAGCCATATCACATATCAAACACAATAAATGAAATGCCTAAATATGAAATAAATGTCATGATACGATGTAAACCTTTAATGTCAATACACAATTGGTCTCTATGGCATACACCAACAGATCCATGTGCATGAAGAAAATCTAGAAGATATCGATGACCATGTCGGTTAGCCTGCCCAATCTCCTATCCAATCTGCAGATCCTCTATATAACAGCCTAAAGGTGACGGTAAGCCCCTATCACACTAAGAACTAACGGAAATAAGGTTCATATATAAATGGTGAGCATAAATAACAAAAAGTAATGTGAGAGTGTGAAAGTGAATAGATCCTGAGAGTATAGTGAGAAGTAGAGCCATTGGCTGTGTGTAGTGATGGAGAGAAAGAGAGGAAAGTGTAGCGCTGCTGTGAGCAGTGTATAATCATTAGTAAGATGATATAATGCACCAGAATCTAAAATCCAGAAAGAAATCATACCGGGAGTAATAAAGAAAGCAGGGGTAGAGGAGCTAGCATTGGCAGACTGACCCGAGGTCTGGAGTTCTAGCTGAACGAGGTGAGCTGAAGGTTGGCCCAGTCAGCATGATATGACAAAGATGGAGTAATGGCTATGGCATGAGATGTACGAGAAGGAGTACAGAGAGGATGTGAACCCAGTTGCTTCCTCCGTTATTGGGCCTGAACTAAAGGTTGTGGATGCTGGACAAAGCAATCACTGTCAGAATGACTAGTCTTACTCCAAGTGGTCAATTTGGTTGCAAATACTACAAATGTGATTGAGGCGACCAATGAGAGGGGTGCTGCGTGAGGAGGAGGCATGGATAGGTGCAAATTCTGCAGGTGGCAAGCGGGAACTCGGTGGAGACGAGAAGGTACTAACGAAATTGGGGCTCCATGGTGATGTAGATGTAAATTGGGGCTCC
Source organism: Hemerocallis citrina (assembly GCA_017893485.1). Lineage (NCBI taxonomy): Eukaryota > Viridiplantae > Streptophyta > Magnoliopsida > Asparagales > Asphodelaceae > Hemerocallis > Hemerocallis citrina. Next base: position 218,267,790 of record CM030362.1, read on the forward strand.
ATGTTTTTTTTTCTTCTTGTTCTTCTTTTTTTTTTTTTTTTGGAGCTCTGATTTGGGCTTGGAAGCCGGGTTTTAGGATTGTGAAGGAGATTTGAATTTGGATTTGGGATTAAGTGAACTTTGGATTTGGATTTGGATTTGGGATTTAAGTGGATTTTTAATATTTAAGTGGATTTTGGAAATGAATTAGATGTTGGATTTCAGATCGGGATGGGATTTGTAATATCTCGAACGGATATTATATTGTATAAATTATTATTTTTGAAATTAAAATATTTTTATTGGGAATTTCTTGGTTTTACTCAAAAAATGTTACCTGGACACATATACTAGTAAGTATATACAGGTATTGTATCAAGTTTTGTGCACTAGTACAAAATCTTGAAAAACACGTTTTTGAGAAAATGTCTGAGAAAATCCCGGGCTGGTATTAAAAATAATTATTTTATTGTTATTTTATTTATATTTCCAGAATTGACATATTTTTGGAAGATATTACCCAGTTTTGCAAATAAGCATTATATATATACAAATACTAGTCTGTATATATCTGTTTTGTACCAAATTGATACTGGAATCTTCCGAGCCGGTAATAAAAATATTTTAGTTTTATTTCTCAGAATTAAATAATTTTTGAACAGATTTGTTTGTTTGCACTAATGAAAATATCTGTATAATCAGATATACGTACGAAATCGAACTGTGTCGATTTCGAGCGTTTGAACAAATCGTGTAGTATGTGATTTGACAAATTTTATTTCATTTTTGATCCATCATCATGAGATGGAGGGTTAGGATAGATTAGGGCTTGACTGTAAGAATTATTTGCAAAAGAAACATGGATTGTTTTGGACCACAAGTAGAAAAGCCATGTGTTCTCTTCTCACCCACACAAAACACTCTACTTCACCTATAAACCCCCACCCCCTCCAAGAGTTGGCCGGCCCCTTCTTTCTTCTAGGGTTAGAGAAATACCCCTTGTTTCCTTTTGTTTGTTTTCAATCCCATTCTCAAATCTCCATCTCCTACTTCTTCTACTACTACCACTTCTACTTATTATTTTGTTTTGAGAAAAAGAAAAAGGGAATCTAATCAAAGGAAAGGAGTGGAGTTTTTTCATGGGTTTCATGGAGTTCTTGGTGTTCTTGAGGAGCAAGAATAAGGAGCAAGGTGAAGAGGAGAGCTAGTCCTTCCTACACTTCTTCAAAGATGGGGGTTCTCAACTCATATTTGTTTTGTTTGTTTATTTGGTTGTTATATGTTATTTGGACTAGACTCATATGCATAATCACTTTATGGACTAGAATAAAGTGGCATACAAAGTTTGAAGTGATACAACACAAATTAGAACCACAAAAATTAGGTTTTGGTTGTTGTGGAGTTGATTTAATTAACTATGTAAACAGAGTAATTTTGACCCGAAATTTATGTGGGAGGTTCCCTTATGTGTTGTTACCATGCTGGAATTTTTGGGGATTTTTTGGAGCCATTTTGAGGGGTGAAATGACTGCTTTCCCCAAAACAGCGAGTGCGGGTAAAAGACAGCACTGCTATTTTCGGGGTGAACAACCTGTTTTGCTTCTTTGATGTTTTTGAGTGTTTTACCGTATGAATCTGATGTTCGGACCAACTAGAGAGTTGTAGTAGACATCTTTCCCTTTCTGAATTGACCTCTCGGGTTAAATTTGGAATTATGGCCTTTGCAACATACAGCAACTAGCTGTCTGACTGTATGATTACTGTTTTACTCCTTCGTAGTTTTTAAGTCTTTTCCTAGTTGAATCTGAGGTTTGGACCAACTAGAGAGTTGTAGTAGACATATTCCCCTTTCCGAATTGGCCTCTTGGGCTAGATTCCGATAAGCGGAATAGGAGTTATGGTCTTGGGAAATTCCAGCAACTAGCTGTTGACAGGTTGCTTGCTGTTTGAGTTTCTTGGTGTCTTAGAGTGTCCTACCTGTAGAATTTGATGTTCGGACCAATTAGGAAATTCTAGTAGGGACTCTCCCCTTTCCGAATTGGCCTCTCGGATCAAATTTCGATAAGCGGAGTAGGAGTTATGCAGTTTGCAAAGTACAGCAACTGGCTGTCTTGACTGGATACTTGTTGTTTTGCTTCTTAGATGTTTTAGAGTGTCTTAATGGATGGATTTGAGGTTCGGACCAACTAGAAAGTTGTAGTAGACATTCTCCCCTTTCCGAATTGGCCTCTCGGATCAAATTCCAATAAGCGGAGTAAGAGTTATGCCGTTTGCAAAGTCTGGCTGTCTTGACTGCATACTTGCTGTTTTGCTTCTTAGATGTTTTAGAGTGTCTTAATGGATGAATTTGAGGTTCGGTCCAACTAGGAAGTTGTAGTAGACATTCTTCCCTTTCTGAAGCTCGTGCTAAATTCTGATAAACGGGGTAGGAGTTATGGTATTTGGAAGGTGCAGCAGCCAGCTCTGAGCTGAGTGCGCTTACTGTTTGACTACTTTGGTATTTTAGAGTGTCTTTCCTGTAGAATCTGAGGTTCGGGCCAGCTAGGAAGTTGTAGTAGACGTTCACCTTTCTGAATTACCATCTTGGGTTAAATTCTGATAAGTGGAACAAAAGTTATAGTCTTTCAAAGTTTCGGTCGTTTTTGTCAAGTCTGCTATTTTGTTAGCTTTTCCATGTGTTTGATGGGTAGGAACTTCGAGTTCCTTACGGAATCGGAGAAAGTGGTCAACTAGGAAGTTTTAGTAGATGTTCCCACCTTTTCAAATTGTCAAGTTTCATTTGATTCCGATAAGTAGAGCAAAAGTTACAAGCTACAAAAGTTTCATCTTTTTATTGAAAATCTGTAGTTTGGTAATTATTTGCATATGTTTGAGGTTAGGAATTTGGAATTCCTTCTGGATTCTTAGAAAGTAGTCAATTGGAAAGTTTTAGTAGATGTTCCCACCTTTTCAAATTGTTTCGTTAGATTCTGACGAGTAGAGCAAAAGTTACCAGCTTGCAATGTTTCAGTTTTTTGTTGAAAGTCTGCAGTTTGGGTATACTGTTTGCGTGTGTTCGATGGAGCGGGTTTTGGACTCCTTATAGAATCTGAAATAGTGGTCCACTAGAGAGTTTTGGTAGATCTTCTTACCTTTCTAAAAAGTATATTTCTTTTAAAATTCGATAAGCGTAGCACTGATTGCTTCTAGGCTGTCGGAAGGCTTTTATGTCGCATTTGGGCTTCTCATTGGTAGAATGCCTATTTTAGATTATTTGTAGATTCTTCTGTTGCTTCTAATTATAGAAGATCAAGTTTTGCTAGTAAACATGTTTGGTTGCTTCTAGGTTGATTACCTGTATGGTTGTTTTCAGATGTAGGTTGTCGTCTCATACGTGGCTTGATTGGTCCGTATAGCTGTTAGTCTCATACGTAGCTTATTTGACATGTATGTATGTTATTGTCTCGTACGAAGCTCATTGGGCTCGTATGTAGGTATTGTCTTGAATAGGTAGGTTGTGAGTGGATCCGAGATGATCTTGAGAAGTCTAGATTAAGACTTGGTTAATTGTGTCGACAAATTGTTACACTCTCCAGAAGAGGACACGTACGGTACTTTTTCATGACAAGTTGGAAGCACAGTGCATGTCTCGCTTGTTTGGTTAAAAGAGAGACACGTACGGTGCTTTTTCATGTCAAGTTGGAAGCACAGTGCATGTCTTGCTTGTTTGGTTAGAAGAGGGACACGTACGGTACTTTTTTATGTCAAGTTGGAAGCACAGTGTATGTCTCGCTTGTTTGGTTAGAAGAGGGACACGTACGGTACTTTGTCATGTCAAGTTGGAAGTACAGTGCATGTCTCGCTTGTTTGGTTAGAAGTAGGACACGTACGGTGCTTTTTCATGACAAGTTGGAAGTACAGTGCATGTCTCGCTTGTTTGGTTAGGGTTAGTGACATCGTTAGGATAGTGACAGTTACTTAACCATTTTTATCTATAAATTGCCAAAGGGTGAGAGTTGGTGTTAGGGGTGGTATCCTATAATCCAACCTCTCCTATAGGTTGACACTTGGTGGTGTTATTAGGAGGTATCCCCCTGTCAATGGGATAAGGGCGGTGCTTTTTCATGACAAGTTGGGAGTACGGGTTCCGTATCTCGCCTGTTAATTCATGAATGTGCCATTATACGAACGAGAGGGTTTTCTAGGAAAATAGACCGTATGATTCTATCAGGTTCTATGCGTTCTCATGACCAGTTGAGGGCACAGAAGAAGGTTGACAAGTATTTTGTAGTTCGTGTTGGTTTTCGAGTGGGGTGCGGTGTAACCAGGCAATAGTGCCAAACAAGGACACTACAATTGAATGTGGTAACGGAACTCGACCGTACTTGCAACTTCGCCAGTCATATAGTATTATGTCAGAGTCATGATGGGTACAAAGTAGAATTCATGGCGTGGGTTCAAATCCCTATATATGGAGAAACGGCTTGATATGGAGCGTATGTAGTATGGGTTGCATACTGTTCCAGAATCTTGCTTGCATTAGAATAAGAACATCATTGCGTTGGTTAATCTTGCATTAGAGTCTAAGTCATAGCATACACTGACACATCAAATATATATACACGTTTCTCTTTTCATCAATCTGTTTGCTATAGTTGAGATTTGCTGCTAGTTATCAGCCTTAAAGTATCAGTATATGTACTGACGTCCCCACTTCAATAAGTACTGGATTGCAGAAGTGCAGGTACGGAATTCAGAAGGACTCGAGGCAAGAGAAGCAAGGAGTCGATTTAGTTTTAAGTTTCCGCTGTAATATATATTGTTCTTTATTCATTTTACTCTGATGTAAATTATTGAAAGTTGTAACACTTGGGATTGTAAAAGTATTATTGTAACACTGTTGTAATGTATTACAGTTTTATAATATTCGGACTTGTAATACATTTGTGTTGAATAAAATTTTTTAAATTTTCCTATTTTTTTATTGTGGCTAATTGAACAAAAGATTCTGGCTTATGTCACGGTTTTCCGGTTACCGGAAATTGGGGCGTTACAGAGTGGTATCTGAGCCGACTTCCATTTACAGTCCAACACAGTAGAAAAATTAAACTTAGATGCCTTTTAGGATTCAGGTTTTAGCTAGTTGTAGATAGTTATAATTCATATTATTGTTCTTTCAACTTATGTTTTATAATTTTTCTATATCTGGACTAACTCCAGTATATGTGTTACCATCCTTAAAACACATGAATGGTGTTCGAGGATATCCTAACAGAGGATATATTGATAGAAGAGAGTGAGCTGATTTCAAGGGATGATCCGACGATCTTGAGCGAGGAGCCGAAGGAGATTTCACCACCGCAGGAACTAAGTATGGATCAACACACAGCGGCAACAGCCATCATACGTCAGGAAATGAAGAAGCTGAGGAAGTGCTAGTTTAGGAAAGGTCGTCAAGCTAAGAAACTGGGTGATGCTTGCAGAACTATATTAGCAAGCCTAGAAGAGAAGCAGGAATACTTTGATTCCAGATTGGCACGACTATAGCATGAATAGGAGCAAATTACAGGAGAGAATCCTGGAAGTCTGAAGTGGCATTCGTAGGCCATGCCCTATTCTAAGGAGGGAGTGGCTACTGAAGTCCAAAAGATCGAGATAGGTGAAGAATTAGCCTCAGCCAAGGATCGTGAAAGAAGTAAGAAGCCAGACGATGAGATCCGACAAGTCAGTATTAAAGTAATTACTCAAGAGTGAAGCTCAGTTTTGGCACGGTGGAAGCTGCAACCGAGTCTAAGTAAGCAAGTCAGAAGGCTTAGGCAGAAAATGTAGGGATCGAAGCACCGAAGCGGTAAGTTGAAGAAGGAAAATATCAGAATATCAGTATGAACTTCGTCACAGGAGTACCCAGAAGTTCGGAAATGTACGACTCAATTTGGTTTATTGGGGACCAGTTGAAGAAAGTCTGCACAATTTTCCGATAAAGATAAATTAGATGCTAGAGAAATTAGCGGAAGTCCATATTGAAGGCATAAGGAAGCAACATGGAGTGCCAGCGTCAGCGGCTCTGACAAAGATTCGAGAGTTACGTCTCGACTTTGGCAGATTCTTCAGGCAACTTTGGGATCGAGGTTGGGTTCTTTGGAGAATCAGTTCGTGGATGAGCCACTTGGGAGCTAGAAAGCCGTATAAGCTTTCTTTCTCAATGTTATTTAGTATATGGATGTTTTCTGTTTTCCTGACTTAATGTAGTTCTAAGGACAGAACTATTCTAAGGAGGAAGTATTGTAATATCCCGGACGGATATTATATTGTATAAATTATTATTTTCGAAATTAAAATATTTTAATTGGGAATTTCTTGGTTTTACTCATAAAATGTTACCTGGACACATATACTAGTAAGTATATATAGGTATTGTATCAAGTTTTGTACACTAGTACAAAATCTTGAAAAACACGTTTTTGAGAAAATATCTGAGAAAATCCCGGGCTGGTATTAAAAATAATTATTTTATTATTATTTTATTTATATTTCTAGAATTGAGATATTTTTGGTAGATATTACTCAGGTTTGCTAATAAGCATTAAATATATACAGATACTAGTCTGTTTATATCTGTTTTGTACCAAATTGATACTGAAATCTTCCAAGCCGATAATAAAATTATTTTATTTTTATTTCTCAGAATTAAATTATTTTTTTACAGATTTGTTCGTTTTCACTAATGGAAAATATCTGTATAATCAGATAAACGTACGAAATCGAACTGTGTCGATTTCGGGCATTTGAACAAATCGTGTAGTATGTGATTTGACAAATTTTATTTCATTTTTGATCCATCATCATGAGATGGAGGGTTGGGATAGATTAGGGCTTGATTGTAAGAATTATTTGCAAAAGAAACATGGATTGTTTTGGACCACAAGTAGAAAAGCCATGTGTTCTCTTCTCACCCACACAAAACACTTCACTTCACCTATAACCCCCCCCCCCCCTCCCCTCCCCGAGTTGGCCGGCCCCTTCTTTCTTCTAGGGTTAGAGAAATACCCCTGTTTCCTTTTGTGTGTTTTCAATCCCATTCTCAAATCTCCATCTCCTACTTCTTCTACTACTACTACTTCTACTTATTATTTTGTTTTGAGAAAAAGAAAAAGGGAATCAAATCAAAGGAAAAGAGTGGAGTTTTTTCATGGGTTTCATGGAGTTCTTGGTGTTCTTGAGGAGCAAGAACAAGGAGCAAGGTGAAGAGGTGAGCTAGTCCTTCATACACTTCTTCAAAGATGGGGGTTCTCAACTCATGTTTGTTTTGTTTGTTTATTTGGTTGTTATATGTTATTTGGACTAGATACATATGCATAATCACTTAATGGACTAGAATAATGATTCATACAAAGTTTGAAGTGATAGAACACAAATTAGAACCACAAAAATTAGGTTTTGGTTGTTGTGGAATTGATTTTAATTAACTATGTAAATAGAGGAATTTTGACCCGAAATTTATGTGTGAGGTTCTCTTATGTGTTGTTACCATGCTGGAATTTTTAGGGATTTTTCGGAGCCATTTTGATGGGTGAAACGACCGTTTACCCCAAAACAGCGAGCGCGGGTAAAAGGCAGCACTGCTGTTTTGGGGGTGAACAACCTGTTTTGCTTCTTTAATGTTTTTGAGTGTTTTACCGGATGAATTTGAAGTTCGGACCAACTAGAGAGTTGTAGTAGACATCTTTCCCTTTCCGAATTGACTTCTCGGGTTAAATTCCGATAAGCGGAGTAGGAATTATGGCCCTTGCAACATACAGCAACTAGCTATCTGACTGTATGCTTACTGTTTTACTTCTTCGTAGTTTTTGAGTCTTTTGCTGGTTGAATCTGAGGTTCAAACCAACTAGAGAGTTGTAGTAGACATCTTCCCCTTTCTGAATTGGCCTCTCGGGCTAGATTCCGATAAGCGAAATAGGAGTTATGGTCTTAGGAAACTCCAGCAACTAGCCGTTGATAGGTTGCTTACTGTTTGAGTTCTTTGGTGTTTTAGAATGTCCTACCTGTAGAATCTGAGGTTCAAACCAACTAGAAAATTGTAGTATGGACTCTCCCCTTTCCGAATTGGCCTCTCGAGTCAAATTCCGATACGCAGAGTAGGAGTTATGCCGTTTGCAAAGTACTGCAACTGGCTGTCTTTGACTGGATACTTGCTGTTTTGCTTCTTAAATATTTTAGAGTGTCTTAATGGATGAATTTGAGGTTCGGACCAACTAGAAAGTTGTAGTACATTATCCCCTTTCCGAATTGGCCTCTCGGGTCAAATTCCGATAAGCGAAGTAGGAGTTATGTCGTTTGCAAAGTACAGCAACTGGCTGTCTTGACTGGATGCTTGCTGTTTTGCTTCTTAGATGTTTTAGAGTGTCTTAATGGATGAATTTGAGGTTCGAACCAACTAGAAAGTTGTAATAGACATTCTCCCCTTTCCGAATTGGCCTCTCGGGCTAAATTCCGATAAGCGGAGTTGGAGTTATGGTATTTGGAAGGTGCAGCAGCCAGCTCTGAGTTGAGTGCGCTTACTGTTAGACTTATTTGGTATTTTAGAGTGTCTTACCTGTAAAATCTGAGGTACGAGCCAACTAGGAAGTTGTAGTAGACGTTCTCACCTTTCCGAATTATCCTCTTAGGTTAAATTCCGATAAGTGGAACAAAAGTTAGTCTTTCAAAGTTTCAGCCGTTTTTGTCAAGTCTGCTGTCTTGTTTGCTTTTCCATGTGTTTGATGGGTAGGAACTTCGAGTTCCTTACGGAATCTGAGAAAGTGGTCAATTGGAAAGTTTTAGTAGATGTTCCCACCATTTTAAATTGTCTAGTTTCATTACATTCCGATAAGTAGAGCAAAAGTTACAAGCAACAGAAGTTTCATCTTTTTATTGAAAATTTGTAGTTTGGTAATTATTTATGTATGTTCGATGTCAGGAATTTGGAATTCATTTTGGAATCTGAGAAAGTGGTCAACTAGAAAGTTTTAATAGAGATGTTCCCACCTTTTCAAATTGCCCAGTTTCGTTAGATTCTGACGAGTAGAGCAAAAGTTAACAGCTTGCAAAGTTTCAACTTTTTGTTGAAAATCTGCAGTTTGGGTAAACTGTTTACGTGTGTTCGATGGACCGGATTTTGGATTCCTTACAGAATCTGAAATAGTGTTCCACTAGAGGGTTGTGCTAGATCTTCTTACCTTTTTAAAAGTATATTTCTGTTAAAATCGGATAAGCGTAGCACTGCTTGCTTCTAGGCTGTCGGAAGGCTTTTATGTCGCTTTTGGGCTTCTCATTGGTAGAATGCCTATTTTAGATTGTTTGTAGTTTCTTCTGTTACTTCTAAATATAGAAGATCAAGTTTTTCTAGTAAGCACGTTTGGTTACTTCTAAGTTGATTACCTATATGGTTGTTTTTATATGTAGGTTGTCGTCTCATACGTGACTTGACTGGCTCGTCTAGCTGTTAGTCTCATACGTAGCTTATTTGGCACGCATGTATGTTATTATCTCGTACGAAGCTCATTGGGCTCGTATGTAGGTATTGTCTTGAACAGGTAAGCTGTGAGTGGATCCAAGGAGATCTTGAGAAGTCTAGATTAAGACTTGGTAAATTGTGTCGACAAATTGTTACACTCTCAAGAAGAGAGACACGTACGATGCTTTTTCATGACAAGTTAGAAGCACAGTGCATGTCTCGTTTGTTTGGTTAGAAGAGGGACACGTACAGTGCTTTTTCATGTCAAGTTGGAAGCACAATGCATGTCTCGTTTGTTTGGTTAGAAAAAGGACACGTACGGTACTTTTTCACGTCAAGTTGAAAGCACAGTGCATGTCTCGCTTGTTTGGTTAAAAGAGGGACACATACGGTATTTTTTCATGTCAAGTTGGAAGCATAGTGCATGTCTCGCTTGTTTGGTTAGAAGTGGGACACGTACGGTGCTTTTTCATGACAAGTTGGAAGTACAGTGCATGTTTCGCTTGTTTGGTTAGAAGAGGGACACGTACAGTGCTTTTTCATGTCAAGTTGGAAGCACAGTGCATGTCTCGCTTGTTTGGTTAAAGAGAGACACGTACGGTGGTTTTTCATGTTAAGTTGGATGCATAGTGCATGTCTTGCTTGTTTGGTTAGAAGAGAGACACGTATGGTACTTTTTCATGTCAAGTTGGAAGCACAGTGCATGTCTTGCTTATTTGGTTAGAAGAAGGACACGTACGATGCTTTTTCATGTCAAGTTGGAAGCACAGTGGCATGTCTCGCCTATTGGTTAGAAGAGGGACACGTACGGTGCTTTTTCATGTCTAGTTAGAAGCACAGTGGCATATCTCGCTTGTTTGGTTATGGTTAGTGACATCGTTAGGATAGTGACAGTTACTTATCCATTTTTATCTATAAATTGCCAAAATGTGAGAGTTGGTGTTAGGGGTGGTACCCTATAATCCAACCCCTCCTATAGGCTGACACTAGGTGGTGTTATTGGGAGGTATCCTCTGTCAAAGGGATATGATTTTTCATGACAAGTTGGCAGTACGGGTTCCGTATCTCACTTGTTAATTTCTGAATGTGCAATGATAAGAACGAGAGGGTTTTCTAGGGAAATAGACCCTACGATTCTGTCAGGTTCTATGCCTTCTCATGACCAGTTGAGGGCATGGAAGAAGGATGACAAGTATCTTATAGTTCGTGTTGGTTTTTGAGTGGGGTCCGGTGCGACCAGGCAATAGTGGCAAACAAGGACACCACTATTGACTGTATTAACGGAACTAGACCGTACTTGCAACTTCGCCAGTCATGTAGTATTATGTCAGGAATAGGATGGGAACAAAGTAGAATTCATGGCGTGGGTTCAAATCCAGGAGAAACGGCTTGATATGGGGCGTATGTAGTATGGGCTGCATACTGTTCCAGAGTCTTGCTTGTATTAGAATTAGAGCAGATTGCGTTGGTTAATCTTGCATTAGAGTCTAAGTTATAGCATACACTGACACATCGAATATATATACACATTTCTATTTTCATCAATCTATTTGCTATAGTTGAGATTCGCTACTAGTTATCAGCCTTAAAGCGTCAGTATATGTACTGACGTCCCCACTTCAATAGGTACCAGATTGCAGAAGTGCAGGTACAGAATTCAGGAGGACTCAAGGCAAGAGAAGCAAGGAGTCAATTTCATTTTAAGTTTCCACTGTAATATATATTGTTCTTTATTCATTGTACTCTGATGTAAATTATTGAACGTTGTAACACTTGGGATTGTAAATGTATTATTGTAACACTATTGTAATGTATTACAGTTTTATAACATTCAGACTTGTAATACAATTGTATTGAATAAAAAGTTTTAAATTTTCCTATTTTTCTGTATATTGTGGCTAATTGAAGAAAAGATTCTGGCCTATATTATGGATTCCCAGTTACCGGAAATCGGGACGTTACAGGATTTATTATTATTATTATTATTATTATTATTATTATTATTATTATTATTATTATTATTATTATTATTATTATTATTATTATTATTATTATTTTGGAGTTGGGTTCGGGTCGGGTTTGAAGTTGGATTTGGTTTGGGGTCAGGTTTCGGTTTCGGGTTTGGGTATGGAGGAGCAGGTTCGGATTTGGCATTTGGGTAGGTTAGGGAATCATGTTTCGGGTTTGAGTGTTAGTTAAGAAGGCAGCCACCTTTTTTTTCCTTTTTTTTCTTCTTTTTTTTGAGGGGAGGGAAGGGGGGGGGATTGCTTCAGACTGATGGAAAAGGAGGAGGTAGTGTTTCAAGGCGCAGAGAGGAGGTGGTCGATGGGATGATGGGAGTTGGAGGTCGATGGGATCGGGAGAGTTGACTGAGATCGGGAGAGGGATGTTGGGATGGAGATAGGGATGGTGGGTCGGGAATGGGAGTGGGAGGTAGCAGGTCAGGAGCAGCTACAAGTAAGAAGATTTGCAGGCGGGAAGATCGGGATCTGAGATTTGGATTTGAGATTAGGGTTTTGGACTTGGGATTGATGAAGGGAGGTAGGGATCTGGATGATGGAGATGAGGGAGGTCGAGATTTCGGTTTCGGAAGGGGATCGAGAGGTGATCGCAATTTGGGATTAGTGAAGGGATTATGGTTTGTGATTAGAGCTTTGATAACATAAACAGATTGAGAGAAACGATATATGAATATTATTGGGCACTATATGTCAGTATATATAATCTTAGCCGTACATCTTATACACATCTAATAATATTAATAACTTAGAGATCTTTCCTCCTTTTTATCGTGAATATACTAACTTTCCATTATTCTTATTCCTTTTCCTAGATTTTAGGTAAGCTCTGAAGTCTCCTCTACCAAACATGCATCTATTTCTTGTGCTAATTATTATTTAATAACTAATATTATAATAGAAGAATGCCGTAGTGTCATTTGTAAATCTACCAATACATGCAATATCCATACATAACTATTATAAAATGAGGTCTTAGGTTCAAACCTAGACTACATTTGAAAATTTACTTTAAAAAATAATGTTTATTAAGACGTGCATCACATGCGTAAATTACTAGTTACTTTAGTTCCAAATATAGTTATGTACGCACATGCACAATGAATATAATAAAGTACTATTGGATTTGATCTACACCAAAGCATGGTGCTGCCATCCTCCGCTACCAACGAAGTGCCTTTCATAGTTTCATGTCCCACTCTTATCAATTAATGCTTTAAAAAGATAAATAATTAATATCTTTAAAAAAATTGTAGTTATGACAATTAACTTGATTTTTAACCAAAAGTAGTTACTGTCAAATAAATTATACAATATAAAACATTGTGCATTTGATAAGTGATATTAGTACAATCTAAAAAAACAGTTTGAACAAAAGTTCAAATAAAGGGACTTTCAAATAATTCTTCCCGGAAACGTAATTACAAACAGTGGCGGAGCCGGACAAAACAAAATGGGGGTCTCATTTTTTTTCCGGCATCGACATGATTGTTGCCAAAAAAAATTTACTTTATTTTTGTTCTGAAAATTCAAAGTAATTGGATCAAAATATAATTATAATCAAAGTAAATATTTGAATTAGTGTTCTTAGTATCATTATTGTTTCTGTACTTGTACAGCTATACTCTAAATTTGATAAGAGTAATGATAATCAATAATCATAGTACACTATTTACACTGTTATAACACTAATGGCTACGAGATACGACCCAAATGAATAGATATACTTGTAACTTGTGTACACACTAGCTTCTTATTCAAAATTTTATCCAATGATCATACAGATCAAATAATAAGCATTATTGTTAAGATTAAAAATAAAACTACGTGTAGAACAAAATGATTTACTCATACTTGTATGAACACAATAAAATCCATACTACATACTTGGAATTGAAGCAACAAAATGATTTAGGATTGAAATCCAGACTACATATTATACAGAGAGATGAGAAAATGAGAGAATAAAGGAAGTTTGGGCTTAATAGATGTTGGATTTGAGTTTTTTTTTTAAGCTTGAGTAGTTAAATTTAATTAATAGAATGAGAGAACGAATTATTTTTTAGTCCAAAATCCATACCACTATTTCAGCCTTTAAAGGTGGATTGAGCTTGGGGGTCCCAAAAAAATTTAACCTGGGGGGCCAAATAAAAACTATGGCCTATATGAAGGAGGTTTTACAAAATTGGGGTCCCAAATATTTCCCCAACCCACCATCTCTCTCTGCCCTGATTACAAAGAAATGTACCTTAGTCAACTGAACCTACCATCACAAATATAAATACCTCCATCATGCTTCTTAAATCTCCCTCTCTTTCAACAACAACAAAAAAACAAATCCTATTTTGGGTCCTCTTCTTTTCTCTCCCAAGATAGAAATATATATATATATATATATATATATATATATATATATATATATATGGTAAATTTTAGAAAATCCTACCGAGTTTTACTCCTTTAGTAGAAAACCCTATTCAGTTTTTTTTTTGCAGAAAACCCTACACAACTTTGCTCCATTAGGCAATAAGGCATACTCCGTTAATTTTGGGTTGTTAACTGAAAATGGTGATGACATGTCAATTTTTTAATGACGAAAATACCATTATGCAGTTGTTCAAATTACCCTTATGCTATTTTTTGGTGTTTAAAAAAAAGGGGAGATTAGACGATAATTTTGTGGGGATTTCGGCAGTTTTTTTATAAATAATTCTTTAATAATTTCTTAAATATTCCTTTAAAAATTCCTTCAATTCCTTAAAAATTAAGCAAAAAATCCTTCAAAATCCTTCAAAATTATGAAATTACTTTTTAAACAGTGCTCATAATTCTCATGAACATATTAAACAGAGCTCAAGATGTATGGAAACAATATAAACAGACCTCATAATGCTCACAAACAACATAAACAGAGCTCAAGATGCTTGGAAACAATATAAACAGAGCTCACAATGCTCACAAACCACATAAATAGAGCTAAAGATGTCTGGAAACAACATACTCATAATGCTCACAAACAACATAAACAGAGGTCAACATGCCTGGAAACAACATAAATAGAGCTCATAATGCTCACAAAATCCCAAATTCCACTCTCACTCACTACGAATTTGTAATTGACCATTAACATCGTTACTAGTATAAACTAAAAAAAGATAAAACACTTCCACTAAAAGTTAGTCAGAATTCTCTCTATGCAGAAACTAAAGCTAGAAAATGAAGTCATACAGCACAAATGCACATCAGGAATAGTTAATGACCAAAAACAAGTATAGATGTCATGCCCCGCCCAAAAATGCATACGGATACGCGACACAAGTCCAGCGAATGGCTTTGACCATTCATAAGCTATCAGGATCTTTAAAACAAGTCACAAGAAATAGCAAGAAATAAACAAAAAGAATCATCTACTCATGCATGAGACAAATTAATGTGATCAACAGAAATACTTGAAATAAATACAAGATTCTCAAATATTCAGATCTGGAAAAACAAGTCACATGTTCAGTGAAAAAAATGCCCAATAAAATAATCCAAGTAGCAATTACAATTTATTTAAAATAAGAAATAAGCTCATGTAAGGAACTCCTGCCAGCCTAAAACACTTAGTCACTTACTCCTTCAGGCAGCTGGTCACCAAAGTCTACAAGTTTAACAAATTACAGGAAAATGGGAGAGAAACAAAATGCCCGTCAATGCAAGTTACGGGCCGTATGTAGTGCAGGCAACAAGTACTAAAACAGATAAAGAATATATAGAGTAGCAATAAGAAGGAAGTACTGAAGTAAGCATGGAAGGGATGTGACAATAAAGTAGAATAACTAACTCTTAATCAAGAAATGGAATCAAGTAGCATGATGAGATAATAAGGTGCAAGTGGCATGTAAAAAGTATCAAGTATCAAGAAGCATGCAAGCAAGTAACAAGTAACAAGTGTCAAGTAGCATATTCAAGTAACAAGTACGAGCAAGTGATCATGTTATTTTCAAGTCTTGTATTTAGTCCTATCTAGGTAGCACTTCATGCATCCCAAATTTTATTACATGGTTACTACATTCAGACAAGCTGCGTTTAGATTTCGTAGTGGATCATAGAGAGCAGTGTACTCAGGTACAAGTATCAAGTATCAAGTAATCACGTGTCAAATCACGTGTCAAGTATCAAGTATCAAGTATCAAGTATCAAGTAGGATCTGTAGATCCCCTCCGAGTACACCTCTCCTGTGGGAAAGCATGTAGCCGAGTAAGCAAGTGGGAAACACAGGCCCCCTTCCAAGTACACATTTATGTATTTTTCACTACTAGATCTTTTTCCTTAACCCCGACTTGATTTCTTGTTATTATTATTAAAGCAAGCATGGACGTACACAAACAAGGTAAGAAAATATGACAAGAAACAAGGAATAAGTTCAAGTTGGATAGAAGACACGGACGGGTGACGAACAACTCATCTATACTATTATTAAGCAAAGCCCCATTTTGGCTGCTTTTTACTATCATGCCCTCATAAACATAACACACCTAAAAAATAATGTAGGGTTAAATCTGTAAATTTTACCCCTGAACCATACATCTATACTATTATTAAGCAAAGCCCCATTTTGGCGGTATCATGCCCTCATAAACATAACACACCTAAAAAAAAAATGTAGGGGATCTGTCAAATTTTACCCCTGAACCATACATACTATTATTAAGCAAAGCCCCATTTTAGCAGCTTTTTACTATCATGCCCTCATAAATATAACACACCTAAAAAATAATGTAGGGTTAAATTTGTCAAATTTTACCCCTGAACCTTACACAAAAGAAGGTCACAACTGTAATTTTTACTTCACATTTACTTTAATCTCTCCATAAAATTCTATTCCCTAAATAAATCAAAACCGTTGCTTCCTCTCCCTCCATCACATCCGCACTCCTAAAAAATTGAAACCGTCTCTTCCTCTCCCTCCATCGAATCCGCACTCCTCAAAATTACCATCGAATCTCTCCATCAAATTCTAGGCTTTCGTTCTGTCAAAGATACCCCTTTTCTGGAATTCACGATCTAGGGTTAGTGTTTCGTTCCCCATTTCACAATGGCCGGCAGAACGGTGTTCTCCGACGAAGAAGGTGAGTTCACTTCATATTTTTCATCGATTTCTCGAATTTCGTTTAACGTTTTCATCCATTTTGGTCGATTTTGCGTTTAGATGAGATCGAGGAGGAAGAGGACAGTCAAAGTACGGGAAAGGAAGACATTGGAGCCGATGCAGGAGATGACGATGACGATGAGGAAGACGAAGAAGGTGACCTTTTGTGTTCCTAAATTGTTTCTAGGGTTTTGGAATTTTTTTTTACTTTTTTTGGTGTGGATTTTTTTGTGATGTGAATAGAAGAGGGTCAAGATGAGTATGAAAAAAATGGGTTCATAGTGGATGATGTCGAGGAAGAGGATGAAGAAGATGAAGATATGAATAATAGTGACAAAGAGAAACAGAGGAAGAAGAAAAGGAGGTGAAAATTTTGATGACATTTTTTGCTTTTTATTTTTTTGGTTGTCGAGTATTTTTCGTTTTGTTAATATTTTTGTTTGTATTTGATCAGGGAGTCTGAAAAGAACTATGTTCTCGATGTGGATGATTATGAGTTGCTTCAGGATAACAACATCACTGGTTTTCATAGGCCAAAACCAGTAAGTTTCTTTGAATCTTAGTTGATTGGCAATGATATTTTCAGTAATCTAATTATTAGGATTTCATATTTTTAGTAATCTTAGTTGAACTATCTATGTGTATTTCCTTTCCTAAGGGTTCTGTTATCTACTTTGGGATGTTTCGAACAGCTTTATGTGCTGATGTATTCGCACTTGGAGTATGTATTTGAAGACTTGGGTAATATTTCTGTGTTAGTATTGCGTATTCTATGTTGATGATATTTGAGATCAATATTTGTACATGTGCTAATGATATGTAAGTAGAAATGCTGCATGCTTCATTTTCAACATTTGGTAATGCTTCAATTTACAAGTTGTTAGCAATATGAATAAGTTTTGTGAAAATGTAGGGTTAATTCTCATCATCCACTAAAGGAATTCCTACTTCAATATCATTCCAGAGATTAGTGTTTCTATTGACATCCACAGTATAGGAATATCCTGAATCCCGTAATGATTTGCCAGAGTGCTGTTATACTCTGAAAATGCATTGAAGTGTACTGCTATTAATCCTGTTTCCTTTCTGACCTTAAAAGGTTTTTCTTACCTATTGACTATTTGCATTGATAATTAGTTAGTGAACTGTGTTTGTTATTCAACTTCCAAATTAATTCGGTATGTTTCCATATGGAGGCATCCTATCTACTGAGCTGTCTCTTATACTCTTACCTAGGGATATGTCAACCATAGAAAATAAGAAGTCTTCCCATTTCATAGGATTCTATAACATCAAACCTACAATCTCTTCGAACACTTGGCGCACAAAGACTGCATTACTGCATAAATTGAAAGTAAAACTGTTTAGTTTTGTGCAGGTATCAGTTTTCCTCGGAGATTTGAATAGTACATTCTCATAGTTTGCCTATAAATGCTCTCTATTTCTACAAAAATCTATGTGCTCTATTCTTATATTCTTGTCTATTCAGTGAGTTTCCTATTTTCCAGTATTGATTTTCAAAATGGCAAGGACAAAGAGAGGGCGATATTCAACTGAAGTTGCTCCCCAACTATTGGTATGCACAGCGACGGTGAAGAAGGAATTGAAAATTTTAGCTCCGATTGCTAAAGATGAGGTAGATGATACTGAGGCTTTTTCTTTATCTTTTGAAAATATTCTTTTTGTTAATGTAAGTTGGTGGTTTAAAATTAGATACTAATGAATGCGTTCTTTGTGAGTAATAGAGGATTTTGTATAAGACTGAGAAGAGTAGTCAATCATCATCCATCATCATCGTCTTGTCAATGTTTGGCAAAATGGAATTGTGTTTTCCATATTAAAACTGAAGCTGTTGTTTGTTGCTTTTTCAAACCACCAAAAAAATTCATATCCAATTTGCTCTTTGGTGCTTCGATGTTTCTTTTGCACTTGCACACTCTGTCTCTACATTTTAAGAAGTAATTTAAAGCTTTGAATCTGGAATATTTTTTGTACACGTGCATCACATGTTTTTTTGTACAGCGCACAATCCCTTTCCGGTCGCCACATGCCAGCGCTTTAGTGTGTGATACACGTGCATTATACTAGTAATAACTAAGACAACGAGACTTTCAATTCTGGACATCAAGACACTACTGCACCAAATATGAGATTCCCGTTGCCACAAGAATGCAAACCTGGATCCGTTAGAAAATCTAGAAACTAGACTCTCAGCCGAAACCACTACATATACAAAAGTCATATAACAAGTACAGCACCAAGGTTCAAAATAACATTTCACACAGAATTTATGTTCAGCCAGAAATTGCAAGTTTTATTTATAAGCATGAAAGTAGCATGAAAACACACTAGTTAAATCTTGGAAAATTTTGGAAGGTTCCTTAGTATATATAGTATTAGCAAATAAGATTTTATAATATTCCATTACAATTAGCATAGTCAAATAAATTCAGAAAATAGAAAGATACAACAAGTTTATGAATTTGAAATTTTAGACATAGCAATACTAAAACAGTTATAATTCACAAAATATAACTCGAAATCCAAATCCGTCAAAAGGGTATTAAAATAGACAAATCAGGCTTCATTTCATATTCACAAAGTTTTAATCAACAGCAACTGGAATCAGGTTGAAAATAGAGTTATTTACTAGACAGCATGCAGTTTGGAAATATACTGGCTTGTTTCACAAGCATGAAATGAACGGATCCCGGCACACAGCGACGATTGGCACAGATCTTGATGATAATGAAGATCAAGAAGATCGATGGCTGAGATCGCGAGCAATGATCAAGATGGTGATCAATATCGATCGGATGGCTGCGGCTGATGATGATGGTGCACTGGTGGAAGGTGGTCGACGGTGGCACTCGGCAGGGGATGTCAACAGCGAACAGGGGCAGCGACGGCAAGGCACCGGGGGTTGTTGCTGGCTTTGGAAAGAGGAGGCCGAGAGCGAGCAGTTGTGGGGTGCGCTCTGCGCTTGGGAGGAGGCGCGGCACAAGTAGCGACACAAAAGGGGACGGCGACGGAGGTGGCGAGCACGACAATGGCAAGGTGCGATAGGGGGGTGGTCACGGCACAGGGAGGAGGTCGGAGGGGGTGAAGGGTTTGGGTTTCGGAGCGGGAGGTTGGAGGTAGGGGATGAAGTATAGCGCTAGGGGTTTTGCAGGGTAATTAGGTTTAACAGTGGAGTGTATATAGGAGTGGATTAGGGTTAGGGGTAAACAGGTTATGGGTATAGGGTTTTGGGTTTTAAAGATCCAATAGGGAGATAATAATAGGGTTTGGGATAGGATTTAAATAACAATTAATTAGGCCATGAAAAACTTAATTAGAATTAAATAATTTATCTGGAGATAATAATTTGACAGAAATATTAAATCAAGAATGTTCAAAGCCACAAAACTGACTCGAAGGCAAGACAGATAAATTTTAATGAGAACAAAGAACAAATACATGGTTCAGAAGGAACCGAAGAATATAATTAGAACAAATACTCAAAAAAAAATACATCCAAAGTACAAGAAAAGGGAAAACAGGGGTTACAATAGATATAGAAGACAACATAAAGAATAGTAAAATTGAACTAATAACAATATAGTTGGATCCACAAATACATAAAACAGAGACCTTGATCGTCCTCATTTGACTAACTACATAAACATAAGCCAGAACTGAAAAACAATTATCTGGATAGTTATAGTGTGAAAAAGCATCACCACCAATATAGGATATGGTTCTCTTTTACAACACAAAGATTCAACCAAATGATATTTGTAATATGAGTCAACACTATATGCATTCCACTCCAATTACAAGCGAAAGGTACTAAGTACAGTACATTCCACAACTGAAATAAAAGTAATTAGATATATTGTTACTAACATATACAACACTAGGGTTTTCTATAATCTATTGGCAAAACAAATTAGTCATACTGATCATGGAAACATTCCCTCAAGATACTCATCGAAATTTTCATCTTCTTCAATTTTTGAACCTGTCGTTGATGAAGTCTTTCAACATGCACACAAAATAAACAAAGTTAATATTCCACATGAAAACCAGTAGAACCACAATCTACAGGCAACCATGAGGTTACCTTCTTCTTATGTATATCATCATCACCAGTAACATCAAAATCAGGATCGCATATGGAGCAGAAGGCTCCATAAAAAAAATAAGACATTTTACAAAATATCTACCTTTCAAAGTTATAGACTAACCATTCTTTACTCACTGACCACTACAAAATATCTAATTGTGCACCACATGCATGTTGAACAACATAATCAAATTTGGTAACTAATTATGGATTCAAATCTAGTATTACATATGGCCATTGGAAGGAAAACATAAGCATAGATGTTAAGTAACTGCAAGTTCTAAAGTATTAACTTTTCAAATGCAAGCTTTATAGCTAATAGAGAAGACCACATTTTCAACACTTATGAAGGGAATTGCTAATGCCCAAAAGTTCAAGATATTGGATTAAGTTTCCGAGGAGAAAATTAGGTGCAGAAAGAAAATAAGAGGTACTTCATTTTAGAAGGAAATAAAATGAATCTCTTATTTGTCTGTCAGCAAGAACGAACTAGGTTCAATGCTTAATGAAATGAGCAGGGTCTCATACTATGGCCAAAATATCTATTGAAATAGTAGTTGTGCAGAATGCCTTTACAAAAACACATAACTTGTTGTATTTATGAAGAAACAACCTTCCAAATTACCCTTTTTTCCCACCATCTAACACAACATCCTCCTCAATCATAATAAGCAATCAAAACTACGATGAACAAACTCACTTGTATGTACTCCTTAGTTATCATGAAACATAATAACTTGCTTTCGCAATTTCACACACCGCTCCCATCTTACTAACCATAAAAGCCTATTTCCACATTCTTTAACAACATCCTATCTAAACCCCTCACATATCTCACCTACTAGCACTATAACATATGTTCCGCCGTTACCTCAAAATACCTATATTAGAGGTTTAACTACCTTCATTGCTATTCAAACCTTGGCCATTAGATTGTGCTTCATAAGCGTTGTGGATTGAAATTAGCTTGTTTGAATTCCATCTTTGAGGTTTGCTCCTACACTTAGTTACAATATTTCCTTTTTGTTTGCAATAAACAAAAAAATCCATCTTTTTTGCAACGAGAAATGGCATGTCCACATTCCTTGCATTCAAAGCACTGAGCCCGAAATCCATGTGATGATTTTGGCATTATCAGTCTTACACTTCTTATTTTTCCTAGCCTCTGCACCGGCAGGCTTAGTTTCATATCCATCAGCTAAACCCCAAAACCATTCTTACAACAAAACATTGGAAGTGAAGCTTCCATAAAGCATAATTTGACCCATCAAATTTAATAGAGATCACATCGATCCTCTCCGATGCCATGGATAATAATAAAAATCAAATCAAACGAACGGAGAGATATAAACTGATTTGATATTGAAATGAAAAACTTTTAAATTTAACTAGAGCGAAAATCATATCTGAGATCAAAACACAGAAAATGGGATCATATTAGCTTAAACTGGTAGTATTCCATCGATCGCAATTTTATCAGCATCTCAAATCATTCAATACACTAATTAAACATAAATAGGAAAGAAACTCATAGAAAATCCTCATCCTAAAGACAAATGTAGAAAATCTTTCAGCACTTTCCTGTACTGCAAAATCAAAATTTCCAAGATTAGTAAAAATCCAAAGTAACACAACTTTTAAAAAAATAGTAAAAACCCTAACCATAGGCCCTTCCTTGAGAAATCGACGAAAAACAAGCACCATCGCTGGTAGATCCCAAGCTCCTAGTTGAGCTCACGTTCCCTTGAAGTGGCAGTGCATGCGAGCGAGTCGAAGCGACGGGAAATGGAGAAGAGGCGATCGATGCAGTTGGAGACTCGTCGGGCTTCGAAGGTGAAGACCTCATTGGTGGTGCGCCACGCGTCTTTCAGCGCCTCGCCGGAGGCCACGAAGTTGACAGAGTTGAAGATGAGGTGGGGATGGGGGAGGGTGGTGGAGCTGGTGGTTTGGTGGTGGTGGTGGACCATTTTGGGGGAGTTATTTAATTTTATTTAGGGTTTGAGATATTGGAATTTGGAAGAGGAGGAAGAAGAAAAGATGGAATTTAGGTTTGAGTTTTACTGAAGAGGGGGTAGTTTTGTTTGTTGGTGTATGCCCTAGAGACCAGTTGTGTATTAACATGACTAGTTTACATTGTATCATGATATTTATTTCATATTTTGACATTTTATTTATTGTGTTATTTGTTGTGAATTAAATGAACATAATAAATTCCTTAGAATAGTAAGTTCAGAGTAATGGGATATCAAGTGCATGACTTGATTGTGACATTTTATTGACTGAAATCATAACACTATTCTTAAATGTCCATGGTCAAGTATTATTATGAATTAGGACAACAATAATACATAGTGATAGTATGTGCATAGACTAATGAGCATTCTCACAGGTCATGGTTATGAGATATCAAATCTTCACATGTGTATATATTAGAGTAATAATGTACTGGACTGACCCACCATAAGAATGCTGCATGGATCGTTATGTGAGTGTCATAAGCGGTTCTCACAGTGACCATGTTCTACATAGTTCTTTGACTTGAAGTCACTATGGTTCCCTACATGAGAAGTTATATATTTTAATGCCGTCAAACGTTACCTGTAATAAAGTGATTATGAAGTTGACTATTGGATATATTACAAATCATGCAGAGGGATGTGAGTGACTTTGATAGGATTTGTCCCTCTTGTATAACATGAGTAAAATCTACGAGACCCTTGATTGAGTGAGACTGCAAAATGCATGGCCATGCTCAAATGAGTCAATATGAGATATTGAGCTCTTTTGTTTTTGTAACTCTACTCAGACATCAAGAAACCAAAAATTGAACTATACAAGGGTGACACGCTCTATGCCTTGTGGTTAAATAAGATATCTAGACAAAAAGACTAGACTACATACTAACATTGATCATGGATATGTTATGTCAAATCACTGATATTCCGGTTACTTGAGTAGCAATGATATATTTTTAGATATGTAACGCCCCGGCCCGAGACAACAATTTTTTTAACAACTGCCCACCACAGGCTTGCCTCATAAAAGGTGTTATAGCTTATTGGGGACCTCTAATCACAGGAAATTGTATATATATAATCCCCAATACTCCCGATA
Organism: Hemerocallis citrina; assembly: GCA_017893485.1. Taxonomy (NCBI): domain Eukaryota; kingdom Viridiplantae; phylum Streptophyta; class Magnoliopsida; order Asparagales; family Asphodelaceae; genus Hemerocallis; species Hemerocallis citrina. Next base: position 218,291,615 of record CM030362.1, read on the forward strand.
TGGGACAAATCAACCCCATATCTCACACAGCAACCCCCCCCCCTCAGGTGGGGCCCCGCTGTCCACGTCACACAACAGCAGTGGCAATGCTGTTTCTTCAACCGGGCAGGCCCCAATCCAAATACCCCTACGTCAGCCAAAGCACACAACAACTCATGTTGTCGTCTCTTTTCCAGTGCCCCCCCCCCCTCTCCCCCCCCCCCACTCCATACATAACACTCCCATAGGAAACTCTATGGGCAAACTATATATATATATATATATATATATATATATATATATATATATATATATATATATATATATATATATATATATATATATATATATTATTTAACACGGGGTATTACATACACCCCTCCTAAGAATTCAGCATCCTCATTTAAACCAGGACATGCAACGTAGCGCAAGATCTCCTTTCTAGACGATGTGGAATGGCGTACCCTGATTCTGTGGGTGACGTCCCTTGATTCTGCGGATTGTATAGTCCCCTACCCGGGCGACCTGTCCCAACCTCGCTCCCTCTCAGGATAACCACCAACCTTGCTCCATCTCAGGCATAACCACCACTCTTACCCACACTCGGTGTTGAAAGTCAGCTCTGATTCCATTTGTAACGCCTCGGCCCAAAACAACGATTTTTCTAACAACTGCTCACTATAGGCTGCCTCATAAAAGGTGCTACAACATATTGGTGACCTCTAATCCCAGAAAATTTTATATATATATATATATATATATATATATATATATAATCCCCAATACTCCCGATATGGGACAAATCAACCCCATATCTCACACAGCAGACCCCCCTCAGGTGGGCCCTGTTGTCCACGTCACACAACAGCAGCGGCAACTGCTGTCTCTTCAACCGTGGGTGGGCCCCACTCCAAATACCCCCACGTCAACCAAAGAACACAACAACTCATGCTGTTGTCTTTTTTCCCGTGCCCCCCCCCCAACCAACTCCATACATAACACTCCCATAGGAAACTTTATGGGCAAACTCTATTATATATATATATATATATATATATATATATATATATATATATATATATATGTATATATATATATATATATATATATATAACTTAACATGGGGTATTACAAGATATCGATCGATGTTTTATAATGCTAAAATATGATTTTAATATTACTATCAACATAATGGGAACCTACAGGGTCACACACTTAGAATGGATCGAAATTGGAATTTAAATTCATAAGATGAATTTAATTGGGGATCCAAGTAGGACTTGGACTCCTGACATTGGTTGGACATTTAATTAGATTAAATGGGTGTACTAAAGTTCAAAGGCCCACATACGAATCTGACTCTGGTCAGATTATGAGCGCAACAACCTCATTACTCTCTTAGGGTTGATTTTCTGCACCTATCTAAATGATATGTATCTGTGGAAAAGACACACTTGAAAAACCCTAGCCGTCACAGAAAGTGAGACAGAGTGATTGCGAGGAACATCCCTGTCGCAGGAACATCCCCAACCCGCAGCTAGCACCGTGGTCTGAAGGAGAGCCATTCTTCTTTCCATTCGTATGGATACTGTAAAGGCACCGCAATATTGCAGTGCTGTGATCGGCATACTGTGGAGACAACAAATCCATCTTTAAGGTATAACTCCTAAACACGATTTATGATTTTTGCATGGATCCATGGCTAGGTGTTTTTGTTTTTTTTTGCTGTGTATTTAATCTGTGATTGCTTTCGAAACCTAACAGTCGTATCAGAGCCACTTGTGAAACCATAATTCGGTTATGTATGCTATGTGATTATTCATGATATGTTCGTACTTTTGGAAGAAACATTCATATAGATATATATTTTTTTTTTTGCTACAGTTGCAATATAAGGATTAGTTTATGTCTTGGTTGTTAATACAGATGTTATACAAAGGTATCCCTCAGTTTAGAAGCATTGAAAACCCTGTAGCAGCAAAATGTGATTTGCAGTGGCGTTAGAATTTCTTAAAGCATGAAGAGTTCATGCACCTGTGATATTTGCAGCGGCGTTAGGGTTTCTTAAAACATGAAGAGTTCATGCTCTGGCGGTGGCAAGGGATGATCCGTGCCAACTCTACGTAGGGCAATAAACTAAATAAAATCATAACAATATATTCTTTGTTTATTATGTAATGTGATGCATGGTGCGTCGCTGTGGCCTTCGTTCTGTGATGCATTGTTTAGTTCAATGATGCATAGTTTATGTTCTGTCATGTATTGTATATATTTTGGAATTTTGAATATGGCCTGCGTGTCGTGCCTTTCTCTCTACATTCTCAATGTAACCCTTTCCGATTGTACACTCTTTCTGTATATGTAAATGTAATCTCACTATGGAGGCAAGGAATTGGCAACCATATAAGGAAAAGATTGGAAAGCTGCTTGGGGAAGACGGTATAATCCCTTTGTTTAGTTTTTGATATCCTCATTGGCTTGGGAGAATCAATGTGTTAGGGCCACAACCATGTCACATACATTTTATGCTTTTAATTTTTTCTGAGTTGCATTATTTTAGTTGTATGCTAATAGATGATAAACGGTGAAATCAATTAATAAAATAACCCTCAAAGTAAATATTAAGTTGAAATAAGATGCCTTCCAATGCGTGACACTCGTCTAGGCTTGGATCAATTAAGTGTAGGTCTGCCAAAGCAGAGTGCCTTAGTCTATCCTAGTTAGATGCGATGAGATATAAGTAATATTCAATTGCCAACCATTGGGTCTGACTTAACTAGACTATTTCAATAGTCTAGTTAAGCGAGATAGAGTTGGGCTTTAGTCTATGAGATAGATTAGAGTAAGTGTTATTAACCGAACTATCCAAGAGTTGCATATGATGTAATTGGAAAATGTTCCCTACCTAAATAATTGAATTTTGGGTGATCAGCCAAAGCTGACTCAAAACTATGTGAAATATGGATCTTGGCCTACTAAAAAATCTTACGATGAGATTTTTCGAGATGATGATGAGGGTCGTTGATTTGAATAAAAATAGTATGAGGTACATTTAATAAAAGACCTTATTAAATATTTCAATGTCATGATACATACTCACCATAATTTTGTTAAAAGTAAAATATTTCTTTCTTTGCATATTTCTGTTAAATATTTCAATGAAATGATATTTACTTTGCATATTTTTGTTGATAGATTACCATGACATCCAGCACATCAAATAACATATCATTGCATTCTGTCCTTGAGAAGAACGAACTATCTGGGACAAATTTTATAGACTTGTACAGACATCTGAGGATAGTCCTCAGACATGAGAAAAAGTAGTATGTTCTAGAGCAGCCTATTCCTGAGCCACATGCTGCAAGTGCCCCTCGCACTGAAAATGATGCTCATAACAAGCATCAAGATGATGCCTTGGACGTTGGTTATCTCATGCTAGCCTGTAGCGTCCCGAATTTTCAATATAATATCTCAGAAATACGTGGCACAATTCCCAACATCTACCTCAGTGTAATAGTAAGCATAGCCAAACAAAGATAAAATTTTCAACCTTTATTTCATCAATTTTTTACAAAGCACACTGAAAAATTAACACTTTGAATTACAATTTCTTTCTTTTTACAACACATTCTTTTACAATTTGCAAAAGCCACATTATCATTCTACCACATGCATCCAAATTCCAAGTTATAGGTACTTACCTGTAAAATATGAGGCTAGAGATAACTTTAATCCCCAAAACTATGGGGTCAGCCATAACGGTGTGAGTGATATCAAAAGAAATGCAACATAGATAAAATATAAGGAATAAAATCATAATCAACACATACCAACAGTAGTAACAATAGAATATGAAATAACAATAAATAAAGCATTAAAATATCAAGTGAAACTAGACTAAGTGCCAAGTGTAGGAAAACAGAAAACAAACATACATAAAACCAAGTCAAGAAAACACAAATGAAATATGATGACTCTCTAATGCATACTTGTCGGATTCTATGCATTCCATACTACATAGGTCCGGTGCAAGTCCTTATCGTTCTCCACTTTATAGGATTAGAATCCCTCATTATGCAACTAATTCTACTACGGTGATAGAAACAAAATCAAGATTACTCTACAAATAGGCCTGACAACCCTCGACGCGCAAGCATCATGTAAGTATAGCTCAAAAACCGGAGAATCACCTCCCTACCGTGTACCCTACGAATAGGCTTACCGACCCTCGTCATGCGAATGCACCTATATGTTCTGTGAATAGGCCTACGGACCCTCGACACGCGAGCATACCAAATGTCCTCTAGAGACAGAACAACACACAGTCCTGGAACGCATCCGTTGGACTAGACTCCTAGATTATATACATACGTTTCCCAAGTTTCATCACATCTCCACTAGTGCATGTCCTTAGGTAGATTATTATTAATTAAAATACAATTTTCCCACTCTAGAGTTAGCATATCCTGCCGGACATAATTCCAACATAACAACCCCATGACCCAACTGGTCAAAATCCACAAAATCTCATCTGCCGGTTCACAGGAATCCCACTCAACTCTTAGAGACTCACAAATCAAATATCAACACAAAATCTTTCATTTAAAACTCTTAATTCCATCATCAAAACGTTTATATCAATGAAAACTTCTTTAAATCAATAGAATCCAAATTCATCTAATATACTCACAAATTTGCAGAAATCAAATAAGATATTAAATCCACTAAATAACCGAGCTTCGTATTTTGAAGTCGTAGAAAAATCACAAAATATTAATTCTTTTGAAAGCCATATATATTTCACTTTATAAAGTCATAGAAATACAATTTAAATCCTATTATAATGAAAATATAACTCTCTGTAAAATACAGTAATCTTTAGCAAAAACTTCATCTAAAACAGTAGATCAATAATCCATAAGTTCGAAGAAATAATCGTTCAAGAAAACGACAAAACTCAACAAAACCATCAGCATACGGGCTGACGGTCGACTGTCAAAACCAGTTCAAAAAGCAACGGTCGACTGTCAAGCCAAAACTGCAAAAGTAAAGAGTTGACAGTCGACCGACATCTCTAGTTCAAAATCGAGCGGTCGACTAACATATTCGAGAATTAACAGCTTTAATATTCATGAACCTTTTAACTGATACTTCGTTTAATCTTTGTAAAATCATAAATTTGTAAAACAAAATTCCTGAGATGATCAAATACAACTTGTTCAATATACTGGAGTTTATCAAACGTATCAGAACCTCATCAGTTTCATAAAAGATCAATTTTTGATAAAACTTCTTCAAAATATGATATATGAATATATAAGTGTATATAGGTGTGTGTTTGCTTCAGTTAAGCATCGAAATCCATCAATTCGAGTAGTATAATATTTCAATTCAATCTCAGTATCAAACAAATCAAGATTCAATCGAAAACTTCACAAAAACACAAAAAATAAAGTTTCGGCTGTACATCAACAGAGCCGAAATCAAAATCCCCCTTTTCACTTCAAGATTTGATCTTTTGATACATAGAACTCTTTGCAACTTGTTATACACATACCCCAACTGATTATATTAGTTTACCCCTTGATTATATGCAGATACAACATGTATTAGTCAAGTTCTCTTCATCAAAATACCCCCAAACAGATCATATATATACATACACAATAAAGAACCCTTCTATATTCACTTTCACGCAGTTTACATCATACAATCTCATTATAATCAATCAAATCAGTAAGCATATGAAAGAAAGCAACCTACCCATGATTTCTATTAGGTTCTTATCAATCTCAAGTCATCTATATAGAATTTTAACTCATCAATTCATAGTTTTCATGAAAGTTAAATCTTTATTCATCCATCCATTAATATATTCACTATATCATCATACTATCACCTATCATGCATTATAATGGACAAATCATCACATAAAACATGCATAGAACAACAAGAAAACAAACATATGTCACTCACCTTATTGAAGAACCAACCGAAATAATAAAGAGAATAAGAAAAGTCCTTCCTTTCGCATTAAAATCCAAGATCCTCACTTCGAAACTCCAAGAAATCAATAATAAAGAGAACCCTTTGTTTTAGTGCAGCAAGAGACGGTTGCACCTCTCTTTTAAAAGGCCGAAATTTAGGGTATTAGGGTTTTGAGAAGAATTTGCAAAATATCCCTTTAGAATATATCTTTACATATATAAATCTTTATACTAGGAAATTAGATCAACCAATTCAATTGAGAATTAAAATAAAAATAACTACCCTGATCAGGCCGGCATTGTTTTTCAAACCCAGAAAATAAATTTTGTAATTTTGCCTCTAAGTGGCAATTTCGCAAAAAGTCTCTTCTTCAACAAATTTACGAAATAAACCAAATCTATTAGAATAAAAAGTAAACTCTTTACCTCTGAGTTGGCTAGCAATCATGCTCAGCCCAGAAAAATGAAATTCTGGAGTTTTTACTCCAAGTGATAATTTTGTACAAAAGCCCATCTTTTTGTAATGTTTGCAAATATCCCAAATAAATATCAGAAAAATCCAGAAATTCATAAATAATACCTATTAATAAATATTAGGTTTCTCTAAAATAATTTCTAACTTTGAATTTCCCAAGAAAATATTTCCACGTGCTTTGCATGTACAAAAATATAAATTTCAGAAAATGTTCATTAAATCACAAAAATTCACTTTAATTCATTTATTAATCCCAAAACATTATTTTTAAAATATAAGGTGTTACATAGCCACCATGAACTCTGAGCTTCAGAAGAAGCATGAGAACATGGATGCCTACGATATGATCGTACACCTAAAGATACTCTATCAAGAGCAGGCTAGGCATGAGATGTTTGAAATCTCAAAGGTACTATTTTAGTGCAAACTGGAAGAAGGAAGCCCTGTTGAAACTCATGTGGTCAAGATGATTAGGTACATAGAGAACCTTGAAATGCTTGGTTTCCCTTTGAGTCAAGAGATGGCCATCGACTTGGTCCTAGAATCATTGCCGGAAAGTTATAATAAATTCATCATGAACTATATGAATGAAATTGACAAACCACTGCCAAAACTGCTAAGCATGTTGAGAACTGCTTATCAGAACATTAATAAGGGAAAGACCATTATGATGGTCAAAGGTAAGGGCAATAGGAAAAAGCAGATTAAGAAACCCAAAGGCAAGGAAAAAGGCAAAGGCAATTTCAACCCCAGCACTTCTACCTTGAAACCTAAGGGTGGGGCGGCCAAGGAGGGCACTTGCTTCCACTGTGGTGAGACCGGACATTGGAAGAGGAACTGCCATAAGTACCTGGAGGAGTTCAAGAAGAAAAAAGGAAGTAAGACTTCCACTACAAGTATTTTGTTATAGAATTCAACTTATCTACTTCTACATCTTAAGTATTAGATATCGCTTATGGATCTCACATTTGTTTAAATGTGCAGGATCTCAACAAGAGTAGACCACTGGCTCCTAGGAACTGGAGCAAAAGTTGTAGGAACTTGGAGTAAAAGTGGACCTACGAGTTGGAAATGAAGCAAAAGTTGTTGTTTTAGCTGTAGGAACTTGTCATTTATCATTGCCCACTATGATTATCATTGAGTTAGAAAACTGTTATTTTGTGCCCACTATTAGTAGGAATATTATTTCTATATCTTGTTCGGACAAGCAGTTCTTTTATTTATAATAAAGAACAAAAGTTGTTTTATTTACTTGAATGATATTTGTTATGGTAGTGCACAATTGAGTAATAAAATTTATATTCTCAACCTCGAAATGCTTGTCTATAATATAAATACTAAGAGGTTCAAATCAAATGATACAAACCCCAACTTACCTCTGGCATTGTCGTTTGGGCCACATAAATGAGAACCGCATATCCAAACTCTATAAAGATGGATTCTTGGAGTCATTTGATTTTGAATCATATAAGGCATGTGAACCATGTTTGTTGGACAAGATGACAAAAGCTCCATTCAGTGGAAAAGGTGAAAGGGCAAGTGATATTTTAGATCTCATACATAGTGATATTTGCGGACCTTTCAACACATTGGCTAGAGGAGGTTTTCAGTACTTCATTACACTCAATGATGATTTTAGTAGATCTGGGTTTGTGTATCTGATAAAACATAAATCAGAATCTTTTGAAAAGTTCAAAGAATTCAAGAATGAGGTACAAAATCATCTTGGTAAAAGTATTAAAGCTCTTCGATCAGATTGATGTGGTGAGTACTTAAGCCAAGTATTTGATGACCATCTAAAAGAGTGTGGGATAATATCTCAACTCATTCTCCCTGGAACACCGCAATGGAATGGTGTCTCTGAGAGGAGAAACCGAACCTTGTTAGACATAGTTCGATCTATGATGAGTCATGCAGACCTTCCAAGTTCTTCCTGGGGACATGCTCTATTAACAGCTGCTTTCACATTTAATTGTGTCCATCAAAAATGGTTCAAGAGACACTATCATGCCCCGCTTCCCAAAATAATACGGAATACGAGCACATGACAAAGCTTTGCAAATGATTTTCATCATCCATAAGCTGTAAGGATCGACTCAACAACATAACAAGAATATATAAGAAATATACAACCACGCATGCATGAAAAAAACTCAAATCAACAGAAATATTTGAAAACAATACATAATCCTCAAATAAATATAAGATTTGGATCAAAAGTAAAACTTCGGGATAACAAGCCCATTACAAGTTCAAGTAGCAACATGAAAGTTTAAGTAGCAACAAGGAAATAAATAATTTCAAAGCACAAGTAAACTAAAGCCTGGCTAATCCCAATCGAAGCTTAGAATGTTTGCTCACCCACTCCTGCAAGTAATTGATCTCCAAAACCTATGTATATAACATTTGGAAGAAAAAAAAGAAGCAAAAGACAAGATGCCCGTTAGTGCAAGCTACGGGCCACAAGTAGTACAAGTAAACGGGTATAGGAACAAATACAAGAAAGTATAAAACAGATATTTGGAATCAAGAATATATAACATGTCATGGCAGGAATGCAACAAGTGATAGAGTCCAATGAAACTAGCAAGCAAGTAAATCGAGTCAAGTAACAGGATCATTTAACAAGTGAACAAGTAATTTGTTACAGGTATCCAGTAAATAAGTGAGGTAGATGACAGGTGTGTACAAGCAAAACATGTTATTCTTAAGTCTATTTTTTAATCCTATCTAATGCACCACTCATGCGTCCCATATATATGCCACATGATTTTTATATACAAACAAGTTACGTTTAGGCCTAGTGGTGGATTCTATAGGGTCGTGTACTCAGGCATCATGTATCAAGCAAGCATGTTCATGAATCGAATCATAAAACTAGTTCACGAGTCAAGTGATAATATGTCAAGCTCATGAATCAAATAATAGTATAACTAGTTCATGAATCAAGTAATAATATAACAAGTTCGTGAATCAAGTAATAATATACTAGTTCATGGATCAATAGTAACTAGTTCATGAATCAAATAATAATATCATTAGTTCATGAACCATGTAACAAGTGTGAAACACGGGCCCCCTTCCGAGTACACTTACCTATATTGTCCACTACTATGGTCTTTCCCTTAAACTCTAGCTTGTTACTTATTATTGTTATAAAAAACAAGAATGAGAGTGTACAAAAAGGGCAAGTAAACATGATAGTAAATAGGGAACAAGTTCAGGCTAGGTAGGAAACATACTCGAATGTCAACACAATTTATAATTAACAAGAACAACAAAAATTTCAATTCTGGACAGCAGGATGTTGCTGCACCAAAACTGGAATTCTTGTTGCTACCGAAATGCAAATCTAGATCCGTCAGAAGTTCTAGAAACTAGACTATCTGCCGGTTACAACGCATATAAACATGATATATAAAAGTTACAGAAACTAGGTTCAAATCAACATTCTGCACAAATTTCGGGTTCAGCCAGAATTCTTAAAGTTGTGTTCACATGCATGAAACAGGTCTGAAAACTCATTAAATAAATCCAGGAAAATTTAGGGAGGTTCCCCTAGCATGTCTAGTCTCAGCATGTGAAATTAGTATTCTAAAAATCGGTCTAGGCGGCTCCTAGGCCCTAGGCGTCCTCCCAACGACTCGCCTAGGGCCTAGGCATTTTTAGAAAATTAGGTTATAGTTCTAAGTGGATTTATGCGAGTCTAAGCAGGTTTAAGCGGGTCTAAGCGGGTCTAGGCAGGTCTAGGCGGGTTTAAGCGGGTCTAGGCGGTCTAGACCCGGTTAACCCAAACCAAATTTTTAACTAATTGTTTTTTTGAGTCTTCTCTTACTGTATATAAATGATATGCTAAGCAGAATAGCTGACTATTCATTTTTCTAATGATTTTAAAGTGATTATGTTTAAATTACAAATGATAATCACCTTTTTGTTGTGTGTTTTTTCTCTTATTGTATATACCAGATTTGTTAAATAGAGTAACACAATATCCATGGAGGATTTTAATGTGATTATATGTAAATTAAAAATGATAATCACCCTTTTTGTGTGTAGGTTTTCTCTTATTGTATATACCAGATTTGTTAAGCAGAGTAGCACACTATCCATTATTCTGAGGATGTCAAAGTCATTGTGTTTAAATTATAAGTGATACAAGTGAATAAATTAGCAGTCCCTTCCACCATAAGTGCACATCTTTATTAATTTTTAATATATTTTTCTAGTGACAAAGAATGCTCGTAAACCATGCATTTTTTCAATTCAGGCAGACAATGTCAATAACACTAACTTAATTGTACATTTATACTTATATTATATGTCATCTGTATAAATTTTGGCCATCAAACATTCAAACTATAGTTTGCTAAAGCTGACAGAGACTAATATTCTTATATTCCTATTCCTAAACGGGCAGTGTTGATGCATTAGCAGTCCTTAAGTGGAGCTGTAATCTTGGATGGATATTCTTCATGACTATACAATAATACACCGATTCGACTTTGCAAAGCTCTCTTGCAATTGTAACGAGAAAATTATAGAGTAGAAATGGATAGCAATAATGTGTAAGAATGGGCCACAACAAAACAAAACCAAAAGATCGATAAATTAATAAATATTCAAATAAATAAAAAGATAAATAAATAAAAAAAACCGCCTAGCGCCTAGCCGCTTAAGCCCCGCTTACAAGGTCTAGGCGCTAGGCCCCCATTAGCTGCCCGATTACCACCTAGTGACTTTTAGAACATTGTAAATTTCATATTATTATATTACAGATAGCAAGTTCAAATTAAATTGCAAAATAGGGTGACACAGCGAAATTATGAATCTGAAAATCCAGACCTAGCAGTACTAAAACAGCAATATCTCACAACTGATAACTCGAAATTTGATTCCGTTAGATGTTTTGGAAACTAGACACATGGGGATACAATTCATATTCGGAAAATAATTTAAAATTTTGTCATTAAAAGGGTCGAAATCATCAAACAAAATCATGACAGCAGTATATAAAGTTACTTTTTGCATGGATTATAACATGATTAGTATTTATGATGGATTCGGGTTGATGAATTGTGTAAATGAGAGTGTAACAAGTATCTAATCAGCAAGCCACGTGTATTTTCAACTCATTAACAAAGCATACATCATTCACATGCTCACCACCGCGCCGCCTGTTTCACATCGCTGCTCGTCGACCCATCCGTCGTTGCATCACTTCGGCATCCCCCGAGTTCCCTTGCCGTCAAGCTACCCTCGATAACACCAGCCGGAGCCCCTCACTGCCAATCGACGCCCTCCCTTCAGCTGTCAGCCATTAGCCGCTAGCCGCTGCACCATCCTCAAGTCTTCGACCTTGATAGCAGCTGACTTGCTATTCTGCCTCTTGTTCTGTTGCTGGTGATCATCTTGCACGTAAATTGCACATATTTTGCGAGTTCATGGTCTGTCGTCCCGGGATCCTAATCCCGTTATTCCCAATATTTGGATCTAACGTCGTTCTAAAGGCAAGTCATCTCACTCTCGAATTGTTATTGTATCGTATTCGAGAATATTTATTGAATCCCGCAAGTAGATCTATATTGATTTCTGTGTATCGTCTATTGTTATTCCTCATCGGGATACTACGGATTTACACGAGCGAATCCACGTAATAATCTTGACTTTGTGTCATCTGTTTGCCTCCGTTTTATAGAGATCTTGTATGCATTCATGTAGTTATTTATTGTATATATGAGTAGGGATTAATATTGTGAATCATGTCATGGCACTACAGGAATTATTGTAGAATCGTATGCTAGCTTTATTGTTCGTATGATTGTTGTGGGTGTATTGGTTGATTTTGGTTGATAAGTGTTGCTGCTGATTTCGGGTGTGGGAGCAAACAGATGAATTTGTGAGTTCTTTGAGGAAAACAGTAAAGCGAATCTGTTGACCTTCACCAACGTGTTGACTTGTTCCTTATCGCTGCCATGAACTGGCAAAAAGTTCGATACACCGGGATGGATCCCGGCGACGAACCGCCCGACGCTCTTTTCAGTAATCTCAAAGATTAAGAAAGAGTTCATTAACTTGTTACGATGGGGGAGAGGGGTATTTACAGTCACCTTAGGGATCCGTTTCGAGATAAGGACAAATCTCTATGTCCCGGTGTGGATGGATAAGCTGGGGAGTTTGAACTTGCTTCCTGATAAGAAGTGGTTAAAACCGCCTCTTAGGGATAATGACGAATTTAAATTACTCCTTATAATTCTGAATTGGTTTGTAACGAGTTGGTACCCGTGTCCAATATGAAAGATCCGTTTATGGATTACTGGACTTTGAAGAAGAGACCCAGCTCCTATTCCGGACCCGTTTGTAGGTGAAATTACCGTTTTACCACTGAGACCTTTAAGATTCGACCCTGATTTGAACGGTCCCGATTTAATCCTATTTTTAGCCATATCACGAGCCCCCACACCTAAAGACTATGTTTTACAGCCTTTGGAAAGTAGTTTTACTGTTTCAATGGCGTACAGGACTTTATCGGAGTTTTTAAGGGAGTTTGGATCTTGCTCGAGGTGTAACGGTGTTTTTCTGAGCTAGCAAAATGCCCAAAATTATTCTTAGATCTTTCTCGATTTTTTGGGTTTTTTCAAGATTTTTTAACTATTTTTCGAATTATTTATTTAATTTTGCGAAACAACAATCTTGCGAAGCAACAATCTCGATTTTTTGCTAGTAGATTTTTTAACTACTAGAAAAATGCCCAAAATACGAAATACAAGTACGTAACGTAGGCCCAGCGAATGATGTAAACACCATCCATAAGCTGTACCAGACTAACTCAACAATATGCAACAACAACACAACCACGCAGGAAGAGATAATCACATGAATAAAGATAACTTCAATAGATAATTAAATAATCTAACAATAATAATATCCAACACTAGAAATCCAACATCTGGGAAAAACAAACTCCGGGTACATTAGCTCAAAATAAAATACAAAGTCATAACAATTTTCAAAGAAATAAGCTAGCAATAAATAAATTACGCAGCGCATACTTGCACTCCATCTCTAGAATCGTTGCTTACCAATACCTTCAGGGATTCATCCTTCAGTACCTGTAAAATCTTGATCTAAAAAGAAGAAAAAAAGTGCCCTTAGAGCAAGTCATGGGCAGCAAGTAGAGAAAAATAGAGGATAAAGGAAAGCATGTATATCAAAGAAAAAGGGACACGATCAAAGTGAAAGAACAAAGTAAAGAATAGGCAATAATATCAAAGGTTTACAATAATCACGCATGTAATGAGTGATGTCAAGTCAAGTTCAATACAGGATCAAGTATGCATGTTATTAATTATTTTATTAGTCTATCTAGTGCACGTACTATTGCATCCCATACTATAGGTTCACCGCAAACACCAAACACACAGTGAACGTTTTAAACTAATGATGAATTTACGGATCGTGTACTCGGTGTAACATGATAACATGATAACGTGATAACATGATAATCTTCTTCCATGACAATCTCCTCCTTCCATGACTATATAATGATAGGGCCTTACCGAGTATATTTTTCGATCGTTCACTACCAAGTCTACCCATAATACCCAGGCTTGTTATTAGTTTATTTTCATCCTATGTGAGCATGCAAGAGGGTGTCAATATTTTTTAATACTAAGTGTGACTAATTCTATGCGCTACGGACAAAACATGAAGCAAACACATCATATAAGCACAATTCACACAATCAGGACAGCATGACCTTGCTATACTAAAATATGGATTACGGTCACTACAAAATAGCAAATCTGAATCCGTCAGAAGGTCTAGAAAGTAGACTTCCACACAGTTCCAGCGAATATAATTAAGGCATATAAAAGATTCAGAAACTAGAGGGAAAACTCTATTCTATTCAGGTTTTATGTTAAGGTAGCATGTAGTAAATTGTGTTCAACTATTTACTTCAGGCCAGAGAATTCATCAAACAAATCCATAAAAATTCTGGGTTATTCCTACATGTGTCCAGGTTCAGCTAGATTTATTTCAGATTTTTATTTTACTGTTAGCAAGGTTAATTAAATTAAGAAGCAGTAGGATAGGCATGCATTTGTGAATCTGAAAGTTCTAACAAAGCTGTACTAAAAAGATGATATCTAACAGATTACACATCAGAATCTAAATTCGAAAAAAAGGCAGTAAACTAGACATCAGAGGCTAAATTTCATATTCAGGAAATTAATTCAAATTATGACAGTAGCATGGTTGAAAATCTGATTCGAAATGAAACAACTAGCAGTCCAGAAATTGTTTTGGCATGAAAGGGCAATAAATAAATCATACCATCATATATTTCACACAAATTGGTAATCAAAGTGATCCTAGGTGTCAACCTGCATATTTCTATGTTTAGACACATTTTCACAGGTATGGTATACATTCATTAATCAAATTCAATCTAACATGCATACAATTCATCAACAAGTCTATAGCATTGATATAGTTAGTTACATATAAGTGTATATGAATGAAACAATAAGGACTAGGTTTTAGATCAAAGAGACGGCACGATGTTAAGAGTATGTCGTGTTCGCTCGTGTAAACCCTCGATAAACTTAACGGAATTGTCAAATACAGCATGATAAGAAAAAGGACAAGATCTACTAGCAGAGATCAAATAAACTTGAACAAAATAAAATATTAGTTCAAGGAGAGACTTGCTTGTTAAATTGTAGATTCAAATAATAACGAATAACGGGATCAGAATCCCGGGCGACGATCCACAAGATCACGAGCGAAACACGTACAAAATACCAAACGGCAAAATCCAAAACAGAAAACAGCAACACACGCACACACGGCGGATCCAACAGTAAGAGCAGCCACACCGGATCGGGGCAAATAGCACACAGCAAACCCAGATCTCGTGTGCCAAAACAGCAAACACCGTTCTCGACCAATTGGAGCTCCTCTCCTACTTTTCGACAAAGAGAGGGAGAGCGTAACACCCTGAATTTTTATTTATGAAGAGTTTTTGATTTTACGTATTTTGCACGTATAATTTCATATGCATTTTTCTAGAGAAAAATATTTATTTATAGCATGAACAAGAAATTATTCTCTTTATTTCCTAAAAGACCTATTTTTAAAAGCCTAATTAAATTCTAGGCCTAATTGTCTC
The DNA here is from genome assembly GCA_017893485.1 of Hemerocallis citrina. NCBI lineage: Eukaryota > Viridiplantae > Streptophyta > Magnoliopsida > Asparagales > Asphodelaceae > Hemerocallis > Hemerocallis citrina. Next base: position 218,307,231 of record CM030362.1, read on the forward strand.
TTTTTAGCCCATCTTAATTAATTAATTAATTTAATTAGCAAAGCTCATGGTTAATTGGCCCATTATTGAGTCCATTTAACTTAATTTCTCTTTTTACTAATCTAACTTGTAGTGTAGACAAGTTTAATGAACAATTAATTAATTCACATGAACAAACTTGTAAATGAGGGAGTATAGCACGTGCATGCACTAGAACGTACAATGTGCACCTTTTGACCCTTGGCCGGATGATGCATAGGAGAGAGGGAAAGATGGGAGAGGTGAAGAGTTGGTTGCTTCATCATGGGTAGTTTCTACAACTCCCTAGTTCATCTTGACCTTTGATCCTTAACCATTTGGAGTAATCCTAGCCCTCCATTTACCCTCAAAATTTGTATAAATACCCCCCCGCAACACTCTTCATTCTTACACCTAAATTATTGAAAAAAAAGAGAAAGAAAAGAAAGACAAATTAGTGAGACAAAAGATTGAGAAGATTGTGAGTTTAAAAGATTGAGTGTGAAATTTTGTGTGTGTTCCTTCCCCCAAAGTTGGCCGCCTATTCCAAGGAGCAAGAAGGGGAGTTCCAACATCATCAAGCTAGGAGGAGAAGCACCTTGGTGGCTCAAACTAGGAGGAGAAGGCTTTCCTTGTTCATTCTAGGAGATCCTTTGTTTTTTTCTCCATTAGAGGTGGGTGATTTTCTCGAACTTCTAATTAGACATGATGCTAGGGTATGGTTGATAAAATATAGAAGAAACTTTAGTTAATTTAGCCATGTGTTGTGAAAATGAGGCAAAATTGCAATGGTTTGAATGTATGTTAAAATAATGTTAATTAATTGCAAAATTATGATTGTTAGTTTAGAATTAACCATGCTACCATGCTTTAATTGCTTGTTATGTGCTAAACTAAGAAGATATGATTGTATGTTTAGATAATTGAAATGAGAACTATGGAAAATGTGATTTTGACATTTTAATTGTTAAATGGCATGAAAAAGGGAAATTATTACTGAAATAATTGTATAATATTAATAAAAATATTATAAATGATCTACAAATTTTTTTAAGTGCAATTGGTAAAGAGAATATGCTTATTTCCCCACATTTCGAAATTTATAGAATAAAATGTAAGTAGAGAGCAAAATTATGTTCTTTGTATCAAAAATCACATTTTTATTTACTGAAACACTGTAATTATATAGAAGATAAAATCTGATGTTTTTGAATTAATTTGGAGAGGAAGAGAACTTAAAAACACTTACTTTTGTAAAAATTCGAAATAACATAGACTCGGACTTTAACCCCTAAAAACCGCAACCTATATCAGGTTAGTCACTTAGACTTATTAGTTATTGGGTGCATTCGGGTGTGCTTATTGTAGCGCGTGGGTTTGGTCTTGGGTTTCGGGTTCGAAACTGGGCATTAGCCCTTTTGTTTTTTTTTTATAGGAAAAATCCGAGAACAGGGAATGAATTCAAATGGGTTTAAACCCCTACTTCTATCGCTACTACGCTCTGGCCTTTCTGTTTAGCTGAGGAGCCACAGTGTGCTACACTGTAGCTACGGGTGGCTTTGGGTTGTGGGTTCGATTCCTGAGTTTAGCATATAAACAACTTTTTTTGGTTTTTAACTCTTTTAATTAATTTTTTACTCTTAAAAAATCCGAGTTATGAAAAAGACTTTATGAGTATGGAAACTCAATTTTGTGATTATGAAGTGAAATTAAGAATTAGAGTTGAGCTAAGCCTCATACCGGTATTGAAATGAAATAGTTGAAATGAGACTTGAAATGAAAAGACAAAGACTTGGGGTCATGTCATATAAATGGTTAAGACCGGTATAGTAGAAGGACTAACTCTAGAGGATTGATTTTATTCATGATTCAAATAACTAAGGACTTGACACATAGTGAAGATGTGACGAAAGTAAGAGAAAAAACACGAGTATGAGAGCCTCGGAGCTACGGCATGAGAATATTCACAAGATGTCTACACGATGCGTCGTGTCATGACGTGAATATGTCTTCAGGAGTCCGTACCACAAGCGACGCTTGTGAGGTGCTTGGTGACTATGGGTGGTGTCATGTACCATGACGGAGGCTAAATTGTCCATAGGTTCTACACGATGCGTCGTGTCATGACGTGGGATTCCCCTCCAGGATGTCTGGACATGAGCTCGTAACTCATAGAATATCTAGGATACTTATCGTAGTTACTGTAGTAGTTTAAGTCATGACGAGAGATTGAACCCTACAAGATGAAGAATGATTAAGGGCTTGCCCTCGGACCTATGTAGTATGGGATGCATAGAATTCGAACAAGTGCGCATTAGTGTCATGTAATATAAATAATTGCATCAAGGACTAAGTGCACATTCACACACGACATCAATAGGATAGTCCCGTAGTTCTGTTTGTGGCAAGTTTGTGTTTTCCAAGTAAGAGAAAATTGATGTATTATATCCTTGCGACAGTTGAATGAACTGACGTGCCCACAGTTTCTATGCAGGATAAAGTGATTAACAACTAAAGTATGCATGCTACTTAAAGATTGATTTAAGTGTTGTACAATTCTGTTCATGTAATTGTTGTAAATTGCTTCCGCTGTAAATATGTAATGTAAATATAACTCTGATGTAACAAAAATTTTTAATTCTTTGTAAAATTGTACGATAAGAAGTGTAAAGATCCTGTGGAACTTTGAATTCAGTCTTATTTGGAATTCGGGGTGTTACAGAGCGGTATTAGACCATGCTTCCAAGTAGTACAAATTTATAAGGAACGACACCCTAGAATGGACATTAGAGCATGTGTTGAGTCTAGAGATTTAAATGTAAGTCACTTACATTTGTGTTGCTCTATGATTTATGCTTCTTCTTCTCCTTTCTCTAAGTTGCGGACCATTTCGACCCAGTTGGAGATGATGACTGGCACATAGTTGAGGAGGATTACTACCCCGGGCAAGCTAATTCAGACGAAGAAGATCCTGAAGAATTCAAAGAGGAATGGCCTGAGTCCCAAGAGATCACTCCACATCCGGATTGATCTGATGATTCCTCCGACAAGGAAGAACTAGTTCTAAGTAGTCTCATTGTGTCTCTTCAGAGACAGGTAAAGACTCAGAGGAAGAGAGCTGAGCTACTACAGGCGCAATGTGCGAAGTGCAAGGACAGCATTTCCACTCTCAGTCATCGTGTTTGGGAACTCGAGAAGAGGAAAAATATGTACGATGTAATGAAGGAAGAAGTGGCAGAACTACGGGAAGAGCTTCAAGAAGCCAAAAGGAACCGTAGGAACTAGAATGTTGTATCTTCTTTCTGCTTTCATTTGATGTTAGAATTGTTTTAAATTCGAATGTATAAAGTTTGCAATTCAATGAAAAGAAGAGTTAATTTAAATTCATGTTTTCTACTTCGAATTTAATGGATCTTTTGCATCAGAATACGGCCGGAAAAAGAGCTATAAGCGGAGATGGTCTGGACTTGGAAACGGAGTTAGCGAGGGTCTATCAGACACTCAATGCCATTGCCATGAATCAGAACCAAGGGAGAGTGCCTGTGAATCCAGTACCCGAAGTAATCAAACTCGTGGAATCATTCAAGCGGATGAAACCACCCGTGATTGTGGGGAAGTCAGACCCTGAAATGGTTGACAACTGGATCAGACATGTAGAGACTATCTTCAAAGTGTTGGAGACTCCGGAGGGCAGCAAGGTGAAGTTGGCTGCACTGTAGTTCGAGAAGGATGCGACTGTGTGGTGGCAGTCGATGAAGCGGACAATGAGAGATATTATTCTTTGCTGGGAGGAATTCTTGGAGGAGTTTTGCAGTCATTATTTTCGATCAGACGTCTAGAAAAAGAAGGCCATGGAATTTCTGGCGCTGCAGCAGGGCAGCATGTCGGTTAGGGAGTATGAGACAAGGTTCACTCAACTCTCGAGGTATGCGCCCGAACTTGTGATGGACGAGGCAAAGAAGGCTAAAAAGTCCGAGTATGTTTTGAGGCCAAGTCTGAGATCCAGGATGATACCCCTCGGTATCAGGAGGTTTGACAAGTTGGTCAAACGAGCTGCAGCTACTAAAGCGGATATGGAGCAGTTCCATGCTGTTCAGAATCGGAGGAACAAATGGAATGTTGGGAAGAGGCCTGCAGTTTCTGGTAATTTCAGGGAACAGCCGTCAGCTTAGAGGTTCAAACCGACAGGAGCGAATGCTGTCAACATAGCTGGGAGACCTGGAAATATTGGGTGAGACCTCCGGTGGTGACTTGTTTCAACTATGGTGAGACAGGACATTACAAATCTCAATGCCCCAAGTCGCAAATGTCACCCATGGTGGACCAACGCAGTAAGTTGGGAAGAAGCCGTACCAGCAGGGGCGAGTATTTGCCTTGACTGAAGCTTACGCTGATGAAGTGGATCACGTCATCACTGGTACGAGGGAGGATGTTTAGAAGTGTTTTCTGTTGTTCTTTTATCCCGCTTTATTTAGTGAACTGTTATGTAACGAGTGTGTGTTATGTAACAGGAGAACTTTATTTGAATGAAAAGAAAGCTGTTTTTTTGTTCGATACTGGGTCCTCTCACACTTTTGTATCACCTAAGTTTGCTAAAGTTTTGGGAGTTGAACCGAAAGTCTTTCTAGGTAAGGTCTTGGCAGTAGCTACTCCGTCAGGGGAGACTTTAACCACTGATCGGTATTATGCGGACAGCGAGATCGAGAATGGGGGTAGAATTTTCGGGATTGATCTGATCCTGTCTTGGGGGTCGATGTTATCATTGTCATTGATTGGATGTCGGTATACAGTACAAGCATCGAGTGTAAGACCAAGGACGTAACAGTGAAGACTCCAGGTGGTCCTGAAGTCACTTTCCAAGGGAAGAAGAGATGTTCTGTGCTGGTGATAGCTATCAGCAAGAAGGAGGTTCCTGTAGAGGTGCAGCAAATTCCAGTGGTCCGGGATTACCCGACTGTATTCTTGGAAGATTTGCCTGGGTAACCCTTGCTTCGTGATATATAGTTCAGCATCACTATTTAGCCAGGGAGTGCACCCATTTCCAAGGCACCGTATAGGATAGCGCCTGTGGAGCAGGATGAGATCAAATGGCAGATTGAGGAACTGTTGGAGAAAGTCTTTATTCAACCGAGTGTGTCACCTTGGGAAGCATCGGTGCTGTTGGTAAAGAAGAAGGATGGTTCGATGAGGATGTGCATCGATTACCGAGAGCTGAATAAGGTCACTATTCAGAACAAGTATCCTATTCCCCGAATTGATGACCTGTTCGATCGTCTATAAGGAGCAGTTGTTTTCTCCAAAATAGATTTTCGATCAGGATACCATTAGGTTCGTGTGAAGACTGAAGATGTGCATAAGACTGCGTTCAGAACTCGACACGGGCATTACGAATTCTTAGTTATGCCATTCGGAGTGACGAATGCACCTGCAACCTTCATGGATATGATGAACAGAGTTCTGAGGCCGTTTATTGATTCTTTCGTCGTGGTGTTTATCGAAGATACTCTTGTGTACTCCAAGTCGGAGGAGGAGCACACTGAGCATCTGACTGCAGTTTTGAAGAAGCTCCAGGAGAAGGAGTTATATGCCAAGTTGTCTAAGTGTGATTTCTGAAAATCTGAGGTGGCATTCCTGTGTCACATCCTTTCTAAGGAGGGAGTGGCAACTGATCCGCAGAAGATAGAGGCGGTGAACGATTGGGCTAGGCCTACTACAGTGAAGGAAATCAGGAATTTTCTTCGGCTAACTGGATAATACAGGAGGTTCATTCAGGGCTATGCTCGGTTAGCCGTGCTGCTTACTGGTCTGACCAAGAAGAATGTGAACTTCAAGTGGACTGAGCAGTGCGAGGTAAGCTTTCAGGAGTTGAAATAGAAGCTGACTACTGCTCCCATTTTAGCTTTGCCTAGAGCAGATGTTGAGTATGATGTCTACAGCGATTCTTCAGGAGTTGAAATAGAAGCTGACTACTGCTCCCATTTTAGCTTTGCCTAGAGCAGATGTTGAGTATGATGTCTACAGCGATTCTTCACATCGTGGGCTCGGTTGTGTCTTAATGCAAGAAGGGAAAGTGATCGCTTATAGGTCTACGAAACTAAGACCGCAAGAGAAGAATTATCCGACTCATGATCAACGGTTGGCTGCGATTATCTTCGCCTTAAAGCAATGGAGACATTACGTGTATGGTGAGAAATTGAACATGTACACGGATCACAAAAGCTTGAAGTACATCTATCAACAGAAGGACCTGAATCTGAGGCAATAGAGATGGCTGGAAGTACTTGAGCACATTTGTCCTGAGATTAAGTACCATCCTGGGAAGGCTAATGTTGTTGCTGATGCACTTAGCCATAAGAGCAGTCGGCTAGTTTGATTACAACTCAGAGGCAACTTGCAGAGGAGTTGGATCGGGCTGGTATTGAATTCGTTCTGCAAGGCTTGGGATCATCTTTAGCTCAGTTGAGGCTCCAACCAGCGCTGAATGAAAGGATTATCACAAGTCAGAAGGAAGATGCAGAGATTCAAAAGATGAAGGAGCAGGTTGGTGCTGGCAAGTTGTCAGAGTTTCAAATCAAGGATGAGGTGTTGTGGTTTGGAGAGAGGCTATGTGTTCAAGATCAGGCAGAATTGCGAGAGAGCATTCTTTAGGAGGCACATGCTAATCTTCTGTCTGTACATTCTGGGAGTACCAAGATATATAAGGACATTAAGCAACATTTCTGGTGGCCAGGTCTGAAGCGGGATGTGGCTGAGTTTGTGGCAAGGTGTGAGATCTGTCAGCAGGTCAAAGCCGAAAATTAGAAACCCGGAGGTCTATTGCAACCGTTACCTATTCCGGAATGGTAGTTGGATAACATCAGTATGGATTTCATCACGGATTTGCCTACGAGTTCAAAGGGCAAAGATGGGATTTAGGTCATAGTCGATCGACTAACCAAGTCCACTCACTTCTTGGTGATGAAACTCACTTTGTCGATGGACAAATTGGCCGAGCTGTATGTTGGAGAGATCGTCAGGCTTCATGGTGTTCCGTTAACCATTGTGTCTGATCGAGATGCGCGGTTTACTTCGTATATCTGGAGGAGTCTTCGGACAGCTCTGGATACCAAGACGGATTTCAGCACTGCTTTTCATCCTCAAACCGATGGGCAGACTGAGAGAGGCAACCGCATTCTTGAGGATATGCTTCGTTGTGTACTAGATTTTGGAGGCATTTGGGAAAGGCATCTAGCTCTAGTGGAGTTTGCCTACAACAATAGTTTTCAGACTAGTATTGGGATGGCACCGTACGAAGCTCTGTTTGGCAGGAAGTGCAGAACACCTATTTGTTGGTTCGAAATTGAGGAGCGGCAGATGTTTGGGTCAGAGATTGTGCAACAGACATCTGAAAAGATCGATCTGATCAAGAAGAGGTTGGTGGATACTCAGAGTAGGCAGAAGAGCTATGCAGACAACCGGAAGATGGACCTTGAGTTTGAGGTTGGTGACTGTCTTTCTGAAGGTTTCACCTAGCAAGGGTGTGATTCGCTTTGGCAGAGGTGGGATGTTAGCCCCAAGGTTCATAGGCCCGTACAAGATTGTCATGCCCCTCTTCCCAAAAGAGAATACGGAATACGGATACGCGACAAAAGCCCAGCGAATGATTTTCATCATCCATAAGCTGTTCAAGAATCTTTACAACATTCACAAGAATAATCAGAGTCGGAAGCAAAAGAATCAACCAATCATGCACATATGAACCAAAATACCAACAAGAATACTTGAAACCAAAATAAATTAATTTCAAATAATCATGATCTGAATAAGTCAAAATCCTGGGTCACATTGCCCAAATACAAGAATAAATCCAAATATCAAAATACAATATTGTTCAAGCAACTACAAAAATAATAATAACAAGATCCAGCACTAATACTTCATGTCACCAATACCGTCTGGAACCTGTTCTTCAAAATCTGCAATTTAACAATTGCAGGAAAGAGGTAAAGAGAAAACAAGTACCCGTCAATTGCAAGTTACGGGCCGCTTGTAATGCAGGATACAAGTACATGGGGAAAACTAACTAATAGCATGGGATAAGCATGATGTCAAAATAAACAACTAACATGCCAAAGTGAACAAGTGTAAATGGCACGAATCAAATGTAAAGTAAACAAGTATCATGTAAACAAGCATAAAGTATCAAGTATCATGTAATCATGTATCAAGTGTCATGTATCATGTCTCATGTATCATGTAGTCAGGTGTCAAGAAAGCATGTATCATGTTCAAGTATCATGTATCAAGTCTTGTAGTGATTACTATCTAGGCAGCACTTCATGCATCCTGCATTTTACTATATGGTTGCTACATTCAAACAGTTTCGCTTTAGATTTCATAGTGGACCATAGAGGGCAGTGTACTCAGGGACAAGAAACGAAATCTGGAAAAGACCTACACCTCTTTAGTAAAACAGTCATATCTCACACATACGAAAACGAAATCGAGCAAGAAGACAAATTACTCTACAAATCATGTTTAATACTGAAATTAAGATTATGACCTTAATATGGTCTAAATTACTGATCAAGACAAATTATCGGCAAAATACAGAATTTCCTTAAAAACCAAAATCAACATAAATCCAACGAAACTTAATCCAAACACAACCAAACATGAAATCATGTCTACCAAGTGTCCAAGCATCATGAAATAGGATAATTACATATCTAAAATAAGTCCATCACATGGTTCTCAACAAATACTCAATTTCTCACAAAATCCCACAAACATGATCATCAAAGCAAGAACGGGCAAAACCTAAATTATTTCATGTCATATGTTGTGTCCTGTGTCAACTATGGTCAAACGCTATAGAGACAATATCAACAAGGAGTTTCACACACAATTGTCTCTGGAACCCAACTACACTACAAGCGGTATTTTTGACTTGTATCATACAAAGGAATTTGAGTACAAGTTACTTGCCTTAACCGATGACGAAATCGACGAAAATCAAGAATAAGAATAATGGGAACGGATTCTCGACAACGAACGCGAACGAACGAGACGAGCAAGATCCACGAAAAACTAACGAATCCACGAACCAATCACGAATGACCGAACCCAACGAACCGAAGAAAACCACGAACAAAAGAGAACAACCCACGGACCAAAGAGAGTAACTCGCCCACAACCCCATTAGCACACGAAGAGAGATGGGGAAGCGGCCGAGGGAGCAGGGCCCGACTGTCGCACACTAGCTGCGCAACGGCTAGAGCGGGAGGAAGTGGGTCGCAGGGGGGTCGGGTTGCCCTGGGTGTGGAGCAAGAACGGGAGAGAGAGGGAGCATGGGAAAGGGATGAGAATGGCTAGAAGGGGGAAAAACGATGGAGCATGGGTGCAATATATAAGGGATGGTTAGGGTTTGGGGAGATAGCGGCGAAAACAGAGGGGGGTTTTGGGTCGGGATGGCTGCACAGGGGTTTCGGGTGCATGGGTTTAGCCAACAGGTTGGGTTTTAGGTGGGGGGTATTGGGTATTATTAGGGTGAATTAATATTGAGATGGATGAGTTGATATAGAAACAGTATAAGAAGTATTTCGTAATGTATAGTTGGGTAGTTAAGTATAGGATTAGGAATGAGATTAAGAGTAATTAAGGATGTAGGAAAAATGGGCATTAGGAAATGATTAGATATATGGTGATCAAAATAATAAAAAAAGAATTGAAACGGGCATAAAAATAGGGAAATAAAAATAGGGCACGAATGAATAAAATAAAGAGGGTCACAATTAATGGCTCGATCAACTAGAGACGAACAAAAGAGACAACAGGATCAAGAATTAAAAATATAAAAATGACAAAAATATCGAAATGAATTTATTGAAAATAAAACCAATATACGGTCAAAAAAATTACAAGGGGGATACAAAGGGAGAAAATGCACCAAAAATACACCCAAAATACTCAAAATGAAAAACTGGGGTTACAATCCTACCCACCTAACAATAAGGTGACCCCAAAACAACCAAAAAAGAACAAAACAAAACTACTCAAACAAATGAGGAAACTTCTACTGAATCTCCTCCTCCAGCTCCCAAGTCGACTCACCGGGCTAGTGAGGATTCCAAGTAACACGAACCAATTTGATGACTTTGTTCTTAAGCACTTTCTCCCGCCGATCCACAATAGCAGCTGGCGGAATCTCACAAGTCAAATTCGGCCGGATGGTCAACTCAGAATAGTCGATCACGTGGCTCTCAACTCGGATATATCTCTTGAGTTGTGAGACATGGAAAACATCATGCACTCCTGATAAAGCTGGCGGCAAGACGATAGGCCACCTTGCCTACTCGCTCCAAAATCTCAAATGGTCCAATAAATCTTGGGCTAAGCTTGCCCCCACCACCGAACCGAATGACACCGCACCACGGCGATACCTTTAGGAAAACATGGTCACCAACCTCAAACTCCAAAGTCCTGCGATGAACATCAGCCCACCGCCTCTGCCTATCCTGAGCTTCCTAAAGATGTTTCCTGATCTGAACCACCACATCAACTGTCCTAGTGATCAACTCTGAACCCAACAACTTCCTCTCACAAATGTCATCCTAGCACACTGGTGATCTGCACTTCTACTCATAGAGTGCCTCAAACGGAGCAGCTTTAATATTGGCTTGAAAGCTGTTATTGTACGAGAACTCTACGAGATACAAATGGTCCTCCCAAGACCCACCAAACTGAAGCATACATGATCTGAACATGTCTTCAAGAATCTGAATAGTCCGCTCTGACTGTCCATCAGTCTGGGGATGAAAAGCTGTACTGTACTTCAACTTACTCCCCAAACTAGCCTGAAGCCTCTCCCAGAACTAAGATCTGAATCTCGTATCCCTGTCGGATATAATACTGACTGGAACCCAATGAAGTCTGACAATCTCTTGCATGTACCTCTCATCTAGGCTCTCAGTAGAATGCCCGACACGAAAAGGAATGAAGTGAGCACTCTTTGTCAGATGGTCGACAATCACCCAAATGGCATTATGACCCTTAGGACTCCTCTACAAAGCAGTCACAAAATCCATAGTGCTGGAATAGGAAGCGGTTGAAGAAGTCCAGCAGTTCTCTGATGCTCTGCCTTAACCTGCTGGCAGATCAAACACTGAGCAACAAACCGAGCTACAGCTCTCTTCATACCATGCCATCAGAAAAGAAGCTCCAAATCCCAATACATCTTAGTACCGCCGGGATGGATAGAATAGGATGACTGGTGGGCTTCCTCAAGCAACCTCTGACGAACTTCACCTTTCGGGACACATAGCCTGGACCCAAAACGAAGCGATCCATCAGCATGAATAACCATGTCCGTCCTGGACCCAGACTCAACCTTAGCTCGAAAACTCTGCAACTGTGCATCACCAGCATGCTCCTCTTTAATTTGATCAACAAGAGACTAATGCAGTTAGAGCACAAGACAACTCCGATCAGAACTCTGCAACAAAACCTCCAACTCCAACCTCCTCATCTGCTCAATCAGATCCCTCTGCTGAGTCAAGAACATAACTGCCGGTCTCCTGCTCAAAGCATCTGGCACAAATTTTACTTTACAAGGATGGTATTGCAAACTGATGTCATAATCGGCCATAAGCTCCAACCAACACCTTTGCCTCATGTTTAACTCCTTTTAGGTGAAGACATACTTGAGAATTTTATGGTCTATAAAGATCTCCACTTGGTCCCCAAGTAAATAATGTCTCCAGAGCATAAATCACTGCCGCTAACTCCAGGTCATGAGTCGGATAGTTATTCTCATGCGGCCTCAACTACCTCGATGCATACGCAACGACTCGGCCCTTTTGCATCATAACTGCCCCAAGACCCTTACCAGAAGCATCACAGTGAATTACAAATCCGCCTGAACCATCGGGAATAGTCAACACAGGCGCTGACGTCAATCTGTTCTTCAACACAATAAAAGCCATACCACACTCATCAGACCAACAGAACTTTTGATCCTTCTCAGTCAATTTAGTCAACGGTCTTGCTATGTTCGAAAAATCTTGGACGAATTTCTGATAATAGCCAGCTAAGCCAAGAAAACTCCTGACTTCAGAAACTGACTTGGGAACAAGCCAATCCTTAACAGCCTCAACCTTGGTAGGATCCACTGAAATACCATCGCCGGAAATAATGTGCCCCAAGAATGAAACCCTGTTGAGCCAAAAATCGCACTTGCTGAGTTTTCCATAGAGCTGATTTTCTCTAAAAGTCTGCAGAACCACTCTAAGATGCTCAGCATAATCTTCCCGATTCCGAGAATACACCAAAATATCATCAATAAAGACCACCACAAATCTATCCAAGAACTGAGAGAAGACCCGGTTCATAAGACTCATGAATACAGCTGGCACGTTCGTAACTCCGAACGACATCACAAGATACTCATAGTGGCCATATCTGGTCCTCAAAGCAGTCTTATGCACATCAGTTGCCTTCACTTTGACTTTATGGTACCTAGAACAAAGATCCAACTTCGAGAAAATAGCAGCCCCACTCAACTAGTCAAACAAAACATCGATCCTGAGCAACGGATACCGATTCTTCACAGTAACACTGTTCTGCTCGCGATAATCCACACACAGTCGACGACTACCATCCTTCTTGTTGAAAAAGAGGACTGGAGCACCCCAAGATGAAACACGGGGTCTGATGAAACCCAAATCAAGCAACTCTTGAATCTGCACCTTAAGTTTAGCTAACTCAACCGGTGCCATCCTGTAGGGACTCTTCGATATCGGTGCTGTTCCCGGATGAACTTTAATATCGAACTCTACATCCCTATCAGGGGGTAAGCCGGGCAACTCCTCTAGAAAAACATCTAGAAATCCGAACTACTAGAGGCGCAGCCTTACAGCCTGAATGCAACTCCATTGCCCAAATCTCCTGATCAACTGTAGCTCGGCCAAGGGAAGACTCCCCGGCATGGAACTCAAACTCTGCGCGATCTGGAATCTGGAACACAACTTTCTTAGCACGGCAATCAATAATGGCATGGGTTTTAGTCAACCAATCCATACCCAGAATGATGTCGAATCATGAATTCCTAATTATAATCAGATTGGCTTTGAAATCTGGGCTAACAATAATTATGGGACACTGCCTGCACTCCCGGGAACAAATGACAACTCCACCACCTGTCACAATGTTCCAAGCCTCTGACATGTTGCTGCACTCCAACTGATGGCGAGCGACAAATTGAAAGTAGACAAAAGAATGGGTTTCCCCAGAATTAAACAGAACATGAGCAGGGAAAGAGCAAACAAGGACAACACCTAAGACAGAAAGCAAAAGAGACAAAGAAAAGGATGGTTGAACAGGGGTGAGGAAAACAAAATGTAGAAAGAACAAGCAGAAAGAAATAAAGCAAAGGAAATGAAGAAACAAAAAGGAAAACAACAAAACAGCAAAACAAAAGATAACTACAACCACACCCTTAGCTGACTCAGCATCTGCAGCAGTCAGGTTGAAAGCCTGACCTCTCCTAGGAGCAGCGGTCCTCTGACCGACAATCTAACGCTGCGGAGGAAGTGGTGGTCTAATTGGACCACGAGCAACGGCAACTGGCTGAACTGGACCCCTTACTGGAGGAGCCAACTACGGGCAGTCTCGCACCGAATGGTCAGCAGAACCACATCGAAAACAGCGATGATTGGCATGTCGGCAATCCTTGGGCTCATGCCCTGGAAGATGGCAAAAGTCACAAAAACCAACTCTCTGAGGACCCGCAGAAGAGTAAGGAGCTGCCCTGACCGGAGGGGCTGGAACAGGTCTCCGAATAGGCCCACCAGAAGACCTAGCAACTGAGTGTGGAATAGTCCGTAGAGAATGAGCCAGTCCACCACGAGCCTGCTCCTGGGCCCTAGCTGCATCAAGAGCCTCAGCATAGGTACGCAAGCGAAGAGAGACAAGCTGCACCTTAATGTCTCACTCAAGCCCCAAAATGAACCTACGAGCCCTATCCTCTTCGTTCACCACAAGAACAGCTGCGAAGTGGCTAAGTCTAGTATCAGCTACGTACTCGTCCACAGACCTGGAGTCCTGTTTCAAGAAAGTCTTATGTTACAACATTGCATGAACAATATGTAACAAAATTCCATTACTAGAAATAACGACCAACCTGTTTTAGAGTTAGGAATTGTTGCTCCATCTCAACTCTGGTGCTGTTAGGAAAGAATTTCTCCAAGAAACTCCTAGTGAAAGTGGCCCAAGTGATCGGTCTTTCGAGCCTTTCGGACTCGGACCTCCACCAGATAAGAGCTAAGTCCACCAACTGGATGGTAACCACATCCACATGATCTGCATCCGCAACTCTAGCTGCCAAAAGCAGTTGCTCTGTCCTGATGAACCACTGTTCAGCCTCAAAAGACGTCTCAGTGCCTGAAAACCTGTCGGGATGCAGCCTCATAAAGTTTGTGACTGTTCCCGGAAGGGGAGGAAGAACATCATGCCTAGGCGCAACGGGCGGAGGAACTCGAGCGGCGTCCAAAGCAGCCATCTCCAAATCACTATGGTTCTGCTGCTGATTAATCAAGCGCTCAAGAACAGCGGTGACAGTACCAATCGAATCAACCTGCGACTGAGAAGTAAAACCTGTGCGAGCCATAGTTGAACAAAACCAAAAATAGTTAGCATCTAGATCAATGTTGATAATAATAATTTATTTATGCATGCATGGTTGGTGAAATGTTGAGCAGATCCCAGTTCGAGCCAAGCTTGTCTAACGTATTAGGCAACTAATACACTAGCCAAACCTGGTGCTCTGATACCACTAAAAATCTTGTCACGCCCCGCTTTCCAAAAGAGAATACAGAATATAGATACGCGACAAAAGCCCAGCGAATAATTTTTATCATCCATAAGCTATTCAAGAATCTTTACAACATTCACAAGAATAATCAGAGTCGGAAGCAAAAGAATCAACCAATCATGCACATATGAACCAAAATACCAACAAGAATACTTGAAACCAAAATAAATTAATCTCAAATAATCATGATCTGAATAAGTCAAAATCCTGGGTCACATTGCCCAAATACAAGAATAAATCCAAGTATCAAACTACAATATTGTTCAAGCAACTACAAAAATAATAATAACAAGATCCAGCACTAATACTTCATGTCACCAATACCGTCTGGAACCTGTTCTCCAAAATCTGCAATTTAACAATTGCAGGAAAGAGAAAAAGAGAAAACAAGTACCCATCAATTGCAAGTTACGGCCGCTTGTAATGCAGGATACAAGTACATGCAAAAAACTAACTAATAGCATGGGATAAGCAGGATGTCAAAATAAATAACTAGCATGGCAAAGGGCACGAATCAAATGTAAAGTAAACAAGTATCATGTAAACAAGCATCAAGTATCATGTAATCATGTATCAAGTGTCATGTATCAAGTCTCATGTATCATATAGTCAGGTGTCAAGAAAGTATGTATCATGTTCAAGTATCAATTATCAAGTCTTGTAGTGGTTACTATCTAGGCAGCACTTCATTTATCCTGCTTTTTACTACATGGTTGCTACATTCAAACAGTTTCGCTTTAGATTTCATAGTGGATCATAGAGGGCAGTGTATTCACGGACAAGTCATGTAATCGAGCTCCAAGCTCCAAGTATCATGTATCATATATCATGTAATCACGTGACAAGTTGTCCAAGTGGTAAGTATCGTGTCTTGCGTGCAAGTGTCAAGTAATCACGTGTCAAGTATCATGTCTCAAGTCATCACATAGGATCAGTGGATCCCCTTCCGAGTACAAGTTTCTGAATTATCCACTATTATATCTGTCCCTTAAACCCCGGCTTGGTTATTTATTATTAATGTCAGACAAGCATGTAGGTGCGCAAAACATATCAAGTATATCATGGCATGGTCATGTAACAAGTTCAAGTTACGAGATAAATATGTATGAGTGCAAGATATCACATAAAAGAATAAAATAACAAATCTCAAGTTCAGGACAGAAAGACCATACTGTAGTAAAACAGTGATTCCCAATGTTACAAACATGCAAATCTGAATCCGTCAAAACATCTAGAAAATAGACTCCCAACCGAATCCAGCAATAAAAATAAGTTATATAGTAATTCACAAAATCATAACTCAAAACTGATTTGAATCCAGAAAATACATTCAGGCAGAAATCAGTAAAACCAATTCTCAGTCAGGAAAACAGCATCAAAACTCAATAAATAAATCCACGAAAAATCTGGGGCATTCCACTATATGTCCAGTATCTAAGTTTCATAATTTTCCAGTAAAATTAGATCAGTCATAAAAAATCAGAAAACATCAAGAACGAAAGTTTGGCAATTCTGAAATTCCCAACACAGCTGTATGAAAACTGTAATATCTCGCAAACCGTGAAACGAAATCCAAATCCGCCAAAGGGAGATGAAAATATATAAAATAAGATAACTTTCATATTTCATAAATATTTTTCATACAATAAATAGAATCAGGGTGAAAATATGATTCTTTACAGAACAACGAGTAAAATACAGTAAGTATAGTCTTTATAAACAAGCATGAAACAGCATATAAAACTCGTCAATAAAATCTACCAAAGTTTTGGGTAATCACTAACTAGATAAAGAAATACTGACCAAAGTTTTGGATCTAAAAAATATATGTAGTACAAGTATCAAAATGATTTAGTCATCAAAATCACCAAGAAACGAAATCTGGAAAAGACTTATACCTCTGTAGTAAAACAGTCATATCTCACACATACAAAAACGAAATCGAGTACGGTCAGAGGGGTTGGAAAGAAAACGAATTCCTCTACAAATCTTGTTTTATACTGAAATTAAGATTCTGATCTTAATATGGCCTAAATTACTAATCAAGATAGATTATCGGCAAAATACAGAATTTCCTCAAAAACTAAAATCAACATAAATCCAACGAAACTTAATCTAAATACAACCAAACATGAAATCGAGTCTACCAAGTATCCAAGCATCATGAAATAGGGTAATTACATATCTAAAACAAGTGAATCGCATGGTTCTCAACAAATACTCAATTTCTCACAAAATGCCACAAACATGATCAAATCAAGAACGGGCAAAACCTAAGTTATTTCATGTCATATATTGTGTCGTGAGTCAACTATGGTCAAATACTATAGAGACAATATCAACAAGGAATTTCACACACAATTGTCTCTAGAACCCAATTTCACTACAAGCGGTATTTTTAACTTGTATCATACAAAGGAATTTAAGTACAAGTTACTTGCCTTAACCGATGACGAAACCGATGAAAATCAATAATAAGAATAACAGGAACGGATTCCCGGCAACGAACGCAAACGAACGAGACGAGCAAGATCCACGCACAACTAATGAATCCACGAACCAATCATGAACGAACGAACCCAAACTGATGAAAACCACGAACACAAGAGAAAAACCCACGGACCAAAGAGAGTAACTAGCCCACAACTCCACTAGCACATGGAGAGAGACGGGGAAGCGGCTGAGGGAGCAGGGCCCGACTGTCGCACACTGGCTGCACGATGGCTAGATCGGGAGGAAGTGGGTCGCAGGGGGGTCGGGTTGGCCTGGGTGTGGAGCAAGAACGGGAGAGAGAGGGAGCACGGGAAGGGGATGAGAACGGCTGGAAGGGGAAAAACAATGGAGCATGGGTACAATATATAGGGGATGGTTAGGGTTTGGGGAGATAGCGACGAAAAACAGAAGGGGGTTTCAGGCCGGGTCTACATGGCTGCACAGGGGTTTCGGGTGCATTGGTTTAACCAACAGGTTGGATTTTAGGTGGGGGTATTTGGTAGTATTAGGGTGAATTAATATAGAGATGGGTGTGTTAATATAGAAACAGTATAGGAAGTATTTGGTAATGTATAGTTGGGTAGTTAAGTATAGGATTAGGAATGAGATTAAGAGTAATTAAGGATGTAGAAAAATGGGTATTAGGGAATGATTAGATATATGGTGATCAAAATAATAAAAAAAGAATTGAGACGGGTACAAAAATAGGAAAATAAAAATAGGGCACGAATAAATAAAATAAAGAGGGTCACAATTAATGGCTCGATTAACTGGAGACGAACAAAAGAGACAACAGGATCAAGAATTCGAAATATAAAGATGACAAAAAAATATCGAAATGAATTTATTGAAAATAAAACCAATATACGGTCAAAAAAATTATAAAAGGGATACAAAGAGAAAAAATGCACCAAAAATACACCCAAAATACTCAAAATGAAAAACAGGGGTTACAAAGATATTGAAGCAGATTGGGAAAACTGCTTACCGGTTAGAGTTGCCGGAAGAGTTGTCTCAAGTGCACAATGACTTCCATGTGTTTATGCTGAGAGGGTACATTCCAGGTCCGAGTCACCACTTGCCCGAAGTACCGGAGGGTTTGTAGTTGGATCTGAGTTACATTGATCTTCCGGTTGAGATTGTCGAACGTCGGGAGAAAGTCTTGAGGAACAAGACGATACCGATGGTCAAAGTTGTCTAGAGAAACCAGTTGGTTGAAGAGGCTACTTGGAAATCTGAGGAGAGGATGATGAAAGATCATCCTGAGCTCTTTGTGTGATTTGTATCTTCTTTTCTTTCCTTTTCTTATCTCATTGTTGTATTCCTGTTTTCTCACTCTTCAAGTGTAGTTCCGGGGACGGAACTATTCTAAGCAGGGAGTGTTGTAACACCCTGAATTTTTATTTATGAAGAGTTTGTGATTTTACGTGTTTTGCACGTATAATTTCATATGCATTTTTCAGAGAAAATTATTTTTTTATAGCATGAACAAGTAACTATTCTCTTTATTTCCGAAAAGACCTATTTTTCAAAGTCTAATTAAATCTCAGGCCTAATTGTCTCTTTTTAGCCCATCTTAATTAATTAATTAATTTAATTAGCAGAGCCCATAGTTAATTGGCCCATTAGTGAGCCCATTTAACTTAATTTCTCTTTTTACTAGGCTAACTTGTAGTGTAGACAAGTTTAATGAACAATTAATTAATTCACATGAACAAACTTGTAAATGGGGGATACTAATATAGCACGTACATGCGCTAGAACGTGCAAGTGCACCTTTTGACCCTTGGCCGGATGATGCATAGGAAAGAGGGAAAGATGGGAGAGGTGGAGAGTTGGTTGCTTCATCATGGGTAGTTTCTACAACTCCCTAGTTCATCTTGATCTTTGATCCTCAACCATTTGGACTAATTATAGCCCTCCATTTACCCTCAAAATTTGTATAAATACCCCCCCTACACTTTTCATTCTTACACCTAAACTATTAAAAAAAGAGAAAGTGTTGAAATTCCGCCCTTGTGATGGGGGCCTCCTGCTCCCGCTGGGCTCGATGTGTAGGACGGCTAGCCAGGGAGCGGCTTCTTCTTGGGCGATGCTGGGGTGACTCTCTCCGCCTCTGAGGAGAGTTGGACCCTCTGTGGTCTGTTCGGCGGGGTGATCGGTCCCTCTGGTGCTCTCGACAAGGGTTTGCATCGCGGGTCCACCTATCGTCCAGGCGGATCCGAAGGTCGGGCTTGGGCTCGTTCTGCCGGTTGTTGAGCACATCTAGCAGATCCTTCGGTGTTGGAGGGCTATGGGAGGCCATGGAATCTGTGGAGGCATTGTGGATGGAGACCCGAACTTGGTGCAAAGGATGCTTCTAGTGGCTTCGCCGAGAGGGCTCCCCAATAGTCGCTATGGGCCCTAGAGGCTGCTGAATAGATTGAGGATTCAGGTGTTCGAGCTGTAGGGCCGGTTGGACAGGTGGAGGGAGATCCTCTGGTGGAGGAGGAGGAGGAATAGTGGAGGTTGTGGACTTCCTCTTGGGAGGCATTGCTGGGAGTAGCTTTGGTTGAAGGAGGAAGGTCGGATTGCTATTCGAGGGTTTCTACAGACGGCGCCAATCTGTTGCCGCTGAATCTGGTGTGGGAACAATAGATAGAATTTGTGGATTCGCAGAAACTCGAATGGGTCAAATCTGACCTCTTCCCTTATTGATAGGCTGAATCCTTCGTGCTCCCGTGGACCTGCACAAACGTTCGAAACACAGGGATGGATCCCAGCGACGAACCCTCCGACGCACTTGTCAATACTCAGAAAAGAAAGGGAAAGAGCTTTAGGTAGACAAAGTGTGATCACCTTGTAACGGTAGGAGGTATGGGGTTATTTATATTCGCCCGGAAGATCTGCTTCGGGATAAGAACGAAAGGGAATCGAACCCCCGACCGTGTGGTCGGGGGTTCGATTCCCACAGACGGCGTCAATCTGTTGCCGCTGAATTTGGTGTGGGGGCAAACAGATAGTATTTGTGGATTCTTGGAAAACTTTGAATAGCAAACCTGTTACCTGTTCCGCCGGAGTTTGACCGTTGCTCCTGCCGTTCACCTGCAAAAAGTACGAGACACCGGGGTTGTTCCCGGCGACGCACCCTCCGACGCTCAAGTCAGTAATCAGAAATGATTATGAAAGAGCACAAAACTGGCAAAAGATTGATTACCTCTTAATGGAGATGGATGGGGGGTATTTATAGGCGCCGCTGGGGTCAGATTAGGAATGTAATCCCGGTGGTTAGATAAGGAATGTAATCCCTAATCCCCAGTGAAATGATAGATATGAATCAGGGCCGTTGATTAGGATTTAATCAGAAACCTTAATTCTCTCCTTTCTGGACCGGGTTTGCTGTGGGTTGAAACCCGCACCCAGTTGAGGTGGATCCGTCACGGGTTAGTGGGTCTTCGAGGAGGAGAACCCATACCCGCTTCAGACCCATTGGTGGGTGCAATTACCGTTTTACCCCTGGACTTCAAGATTCATGCCCGATTTGGACGGTTCCGATTTAACCCCATTTTTAGCCATATCACGAGCCCCCCACTCCCGAAGACTGAGTTTGATCAGCCTTTGAGGAGTAGTTTTACTATTTTAATGGCTAGTGGAGTTGTATCGGAGTCCAAATAGAGGGTTTTGAATCTCCGAAGGAGGTAGTGAGGTGATTTTTCAGTCTGTTCGTACTCCAAGCTGTTCTTGAGCTTCTCTGGATATTTGGTGATTTTTATCTATTTTTCGGATTATTTATTTAATTTTGCGATGAGTTAACCGGTCGTTCCGGGGTCTTAATAACACATTCTAGGCAATAATTGTTCATTCAGGGGCTCAAAAATATACCCCCGAATTTATAATTATTTTCTAGAATTTTTAGTTAATTTTCCACTCCCCGGTGTGGCTGGATAGAGGCGGTTAGAGCCACCTCCTAAGGATGAGGGTGGATCGGGATCTCTTCAGATCTTCCTGGATTGCCTCTCAACGGGTTTGGACCCGTTCTCTGTTGACCAGATCCGTTCACGGGTTATCGGGCCCAAGAGAAGAGACTCGGTTCCCATTTCGGATCCGTTTATAGGTGAAATTACTGTTTTGCCCCTGAGAACTTTAAGAATCTTGCCCTATTTGAACGGTTCCGATTTAACCCCATTTTTAGTCATATCATTATAGATTAAAAAAAAATACATGTAAAATATCTAATACACTGAAATATATCAAAAATTGGGGCTAACACGTCTATTTCAGATCATATTTGCAGTAGGCTCTTCAGTATATATATCACATTTAACAAAATATCTTCACATGTACATCACAACAAGCTTTCTTTCTCTCTCCCTCTCTCCCTCGCTCTCTCTCTCTCTCTCTCTCTCTCTCTCTTTCTCTCTCTCTTTTAACCTCTTTTAAAATCATACATGGTTAACTACATGAAAATATGAAAATGGAGAATTAGCAACTGAATTGCTACTTATGATAGGCTGTAAATCAAATATGAAATCTATTATGATATGCTGTAAGATATAAACCAGTAAACAACTTAATTTATAATACATCAATGTCCACTGCCAAATACACATCTATATAGATCATTCTTCACTATATCTTTTTACAAGCTTTTTATATGCTGCATCGTTCACGAAAACGTGCCATAGGCATGTGTCCACGGGCAAACCTAGTATATATATATATATATATACACACACACACACACACATACTTACACTAGGGTTTATTTCAAATCCTAGCACACCACCAAAGCCCCACACCCAGGCCTACATAGTGCAGGACGAGCCTTGCACTGTTCAACACGAGGGGTGCATAGTGCAGGTCGAGCCCACTATGTGCCCCCAAACCCTAGGGTTTTAAACTCCGAAACCTTTGGTTAGCACAACCTGAAGCTCTAGTACCCTTTAACTCCAAATTTTCATCCCTCTACAAACATCCATCATGCATAGATCATCTAGGAATTGAAGCATACAATTATTATTGACCAAAAATAGTAAATAATTAATAAAGATTTCATCATTTAATTACACAAATCATGGTTCTTGAATCATACGACAAGATCTAAACATCCACAATAACATATAAGTTCATTAAATCTATTTTCATAGATAAAAACTTAATCTTTCATGCATAATAATATTCATTACTCAAGAACAATTTAAATAAGATCATCATACATTCAAGATTCAATATTTATCTCCTATAACCAACAATTCTTTATCAAATAAACACCTCTATGATTATCTTATAATATACACCACAATCATGCTAAAATATAACCATAGATTCACAAATCATGTCCTAGCATGATACAACAACATTCATGAGATATAAAGTATGACAAGAGAGGTAGAGAGACGCCCACTTCTTGAAGATTTGAATACGAAAGCCAAGAAAGTCCTTCTCCTTCCTAATTCACCCAAAAATTAATCAAAAAGAAGAGGCTGGAACTTGCTGCCCTCAATATGTAGGCCAGGATTTTATCTACTATTTCATGGAAAATTTTACAAATAAAAGCCCCAAAAAAAAACCCAATTGCGGTATTAATTATTTTTGAAATCAAATCTTGTTATAATCCATATATGCCCCAATCAATCAGGATTTGATTCTCCCCAATTCCCTCTCAAATTGGCTGGCCTCAAATATGAATATTCAAAATTTTAAATTTAATTTTGCGCTCTTATCTTCACCCAAATCGCTTATTTTCAAAAAAGTCCCCGTCTTTCAAACAATTTCAAAAGTAGTTTTTCTTATTCCAAAATTTCCAAAAATAAAAAAAATTCAATTAAATAAGAGAAATTAATTTATTGCCACAAGATTTTAAGATTTCCATTTCATTATATTTGCATGTGTTTTGCACGTGCAAAGAAAATAATTTCGCAAAACAGTCAAAATAGTCAAATAAATTAAATTAAAATTATTTAATAATTTAAAATAATACATTTAAATTTCTGGGGTGTTACATTACTCTCTCCTTAGAAGAGTTTTGTCCTCAGAACTACTGCTAGCAGGGAAAAACAAACAATTGCAACCCGGAACATACACACAGTTCCGGAAAGTCATTCTTCATCCGGGCCTCAGACTCCCAAGTAGCTTCATCGACTAGTTGGTTCCTCCACAGCACCTTGACCATCGGAATGAATTTATTCTTTAGCACCTTATCTCGATGATCGAAGATTTCCACAGTTTGCTCTTTATAGCTCAAGTTTAGCTATAGACCTTTGGGTACTTCACGTAACTGATGATTCTAATCTGGTATGTACCTTCTCAAAATAGACAAATGGAATACGTTGTGTACCTATGCCAACTCTTCTAATAATTCCAACCTATAAGCCGCTTTACTAATTCACTTCACAGACCTGTAAGGTCCAATATACCTTTGTGCTAATTTTCCTCCTTTCCCGAACCTGATGACTCCCTTCATTGGTGATACCTTCAGGAAAACAGTATCTCCAACCTCAAACTCTAAATCTCGATATCGGACATCTGCATAACTCTTCTGCTTTTTCTGAGCTTTGGCTAACCTCTTCTGAATCAATTCGATCTTCTTTGAAGTCTACTGCATGATCTCTGGCCCAAACATCTACCTTTTCCCAACTTCATTCCAACATACGTGTGTCCTGCACTTCCTCATGTATAAAGCTTCATATGGTGTCATGCTAATACTCGGCTAATTGTTGATAGGAAAACTCCACCAGTGCTAAATACTTCTATCAGCTTCCACCGAAGTCCATAACACATGACCTCAACATATCCTCCAGTACTCGATTCACCCTTTTGGTTTTTCCATCAGTTTGTGGACGAAACGAGGTACTAAAGTCAATTCTGGTCCCCAAAGCAGTTTGCAAACTCTGCAAAAACCTTGATGTGAACCTTGCATCTATGTCGGAGACAATTGTTACAGGAATTTCATGCAGTCGCACGATCTCTTCAGAATATACCTCGACCAACTTCTCCAATGACCATGTAATCTTCATTGACAAGAAATGTGCCAACTTATTCAATATGTTCACAATGTCCCAAATCGAGTCATTCCCTTTGGACTCCTAGGTAATCCTGTGATGAAGACCATTCTAATATTCTCCCACTTCCATTATGGAATGGGCAAAGGCTGCAATAGTCCTCCATATTTCTGATTCTCCACCTTGACTTGCTGACAAGTCAGACACATTGCCACAAAGTCTGCAACATCCCTCTTCATGCCTGGCCACCAAAAACATTGCTTGATGTCCTTATACATCTTCATTGAGCCACCGTGCTTCCGAGATATACTGATAATAAGGTTATATGTGCTTCCTTCATAATTTTCTCCTTTAAATCTTCCCTATCCGGCACACACAATGTCACGCCCCGCTTCCCAAAAAGAGAACACGGAATACGAACACGTGACTAAGCCCAGCGAATGATTTTCATCATCCATAAGCTGCTCAGAATTTTTACAACATTTCACAAGAACAATCAGAGTCGGAAGCAAAAGAAAAGTCAACCAAGCATGCATAAATGAATCAAAATACCAATAAGAATACTTGAAATCAAAATATTATAATCTCAAATAATCCAGATCTGAATAAATCAATATCCTGGGTCACATTGCCCAAATACAAATAAACCCAAGTAATAAAATACAATTGTTCAAAATAAGCAACAAGAATAATAATAGCAAAATTTCAGCACTATATCTCATATTACCAACTCCATCTGGCAGCTGATCATCCTGATCTGCAATTACATAAATTGCAGGAAGAGGAAAAAAGAAAATAAACTTTCGTCAATGCAAGTTACGAGTCGCTTGTAGTGATACAAGTACATGGGAAAGATAAGCAAATAGCATGGAATAGACATGGTATCAAAATATAACAATTAGCATGGCAAGATAAACAAGTGTAAGTAGCATGTATCAAGTGTCAAGTAAAACAAGTACCATGTAAACAAGTATCAACTAACAAGTGTCGAGTATCAAGTACAGGTAGCATGTATCAAGTATCAAGCGAACAAGTATCAGGTGTAATATATTATGTACGAGTAATCAAGTATCAAGTAATCACGTATCATGTTCAAGTGTTATGGTCAAGTCTTGTAGTTATTACTATTTAGGAAGCACTTCATGCATCCCGGTTTCTCTTTAGATTTCATAGTGGATCATAGAGGGCAGTGTACTCATGGACAAGTATCAAGTAATCGAGCTCCAAGCTCCAAGTATCATGTATCATGTATCACGTATCAAGTTGTACAAGTGGCAAGTAATCACGTGTCAAGCGTGCAAGTGTCAAGTAATCACGTGTCAAGTATAATGTATCAAGTAATCACGTAGGATCTGTGGATCCCCTTCCGAGTACACGTTTCTGTATTTTCCACTATTAGATCTTTTCCTTTAACCCCCGGCTTGATTATTTATTATTATTATCAAACATGCATGTATGTGTACAAAAAAGAGCAAGAATAACATGGAATGAACAAGTAACAGGTATAGGATGATGAATAAATATGTACAGGCGAAAGACAACACATCAAAGAGTGGGACAACGAAAATTCTAGTTCTGGACAGTAAGACAGTATTGCACTAAAACAAGGATTCCCGTTGCTACAAACATGTAAACCTGGATCCGTCAAAGAATCTGGAAAACAAACTCCCGGCCGAATCTAGAAAATATATATAAGTAATATAGTATTTAAACTGAATTGAAACCAGAAAATATGTTCAGCCAGAAATCAGAAGAATGTATTCAAAGTTAGGAAAACCGCA
Source organism: Hemerocallis citrina (assembly GCA_017893485.1). Taxonomy (NCBI): domain Eukaryota; kingdom Viridiplantae; phylum Streptophyta; class Magnoliopsida; order Asparagales; family Asphodelaceae; genus Hemerocallis; species Hemerocallis citrina. The sequence continues at coordinate 218,333,330 of CM030362.1, forward strand.
CGAAAACTCAATAATTAAATCCACGAAAAATCTGGGGTATTTCCCTATATGTGTATCATCAGAATATAAAGTTTAATAATTTTTCAATATCAATAGTTTGGAATTTTTCAAAAATCAAAAAACATCAAGATGCAGTTGTTTTCTAAATCTGGAATTATAAATACTGCAGTACGAAAACAACAATATTTCACAAACCATAAATCCAAATCCAAATCCACCAAAAGGGTGATAAAATAGATACAGTAGGCTAACTTTCATCTTCACAAATATTTTACAAACAGCAAGTAGAATTAGGTCGAAAATCAGGTTCTTTACTGAACAGCAAGGAAAATCAGCTAGTATAGTAGTTGTTTACAAGTATAGAATAGTTTGTAAAACTCATCAAATAAATCCACAAAAATTCAGGGTTAATCCCAATCAAGTATAGTTGTACTGTGCAAAATATTGGATCAAAATAATACTTTTAATATCATAATAAAAATAAATTACTCTTCAGAATTCATAGAAAACACAATCTAGAAATCTTTCTAAATCACTGTAGTAAAATAGACATAACTCACAACTCATAAATTGAAACTGAGATCCATCAAAAGGGTTAGAAAATTGACAGAATTCTCTACAAATCATGTTCACAAAATATTTTCAAAAGCTGACCTTAATAGGGTCCAAAACACTGATCAAAACGGGAAAACCGGCAAAACTGAAAATATCTTCATGCACAAAAATCAACTAACTCATATGAAACTTATTCAAAACATAACCAAACATGAAATATAGTGTACTGGATGTCCAAGCAACATGGCATAGGGTATATCACAAGTCCACAACAACTCTACCATGAATAACACGAACGAGCCCAAGAGATCATATGAACAGCACACATATATTCAATAAGATGTGGTCAACCCTAGGATAGAAGACAAGACCAGGGTCGGCGACGCAGCGGCTCGGATGCAGGGCGATGAGGTCGGAGGTGAAGCACAGGAGGGGGTCGGGTTTGGAAGAGAACGGGAGGAGGTGTAAAGGATAGGAGTCGGGGGTGCAGGGGCTTCGGAATGAGAACGGGAGGTTGGAGGGATAATGGGTTGAAGTCGGTAGGGTATGAAGGATGGAAGGTGGCTGGGGTTTTTGATGAAGAAGATGAATAGGCACTGGCTATATATATATGTATAGGTAGAGATATATTAGGGTTAAGCATACAGGTTGGTTTCGGGTATTGGGTGTTATTTGGGTCTTGGGTAAATCGGGTTTGGACTTTATGGGTAGTCAGGTAGTTAGTGTTTAGGTAATGGGTTTAAACAGGGAAATGGGTATTTAGATGAGAACAGGGTTATAGGGAAAAATAAACAATATACCAAAAACAAAATAGAAACCAAAATGAATAGATATACAAGGACATGGAGATGAATAGAAACCAAAATGAATAGATATACAAGAAATGATATACAAGGAAATAAATGGAAATCAAATCCGACCGAATGGTCAACTCAGAATAGTCGATCACGTGGCTCTCATCTCAGATATATCTCCTGAGTTGTGAGACATGGAAAATATCGTGCCCTCCTGATAAAGCTGGCAGCACCTTACCTACTCGCTCCACAATTTCAAACGGTCCCATGAACCTAGAGCTACGCTTGCACCCACCACCAAACCAAATGACACCGCACCAAGGTGATACCTTTAGAAAAACATGGTCACCATCCTCCAACGCCAAAGCTCTCCGATGGACATCGGCGCATTGCCTCTGCCTATCCTGAGCTGCCTGCAAATGCTTCATGATCTGAACCACCGCATCTCCTGGTGATCAACTCTGGACCCAACAACTTCCTTTCACCAATGTCATCCCAGCATACTGGTGATCTGTACTTTCGCCCATAAAGTGCCTCGAACGGGGCAGCTTTAACACTGGCTTGAAAGCTGTTATTGTGATCCACCAAACTGCAGCATACAGGACTTCAACATGTTCTCAAGAATCTGGATGGTCCTCTTTGACTGTCCATCAGTCTGAGAATGAAAATCTGTACTGTACTTTAATTTACTCCCTAAACTGTTCTGAAGACTTTCCCAAAACTGAGATCTGAATCTTGTATCCCTGTCGGATACAATATTGACTGGAACTCCATGATGTCTGACAGTCTCTTGCATGTACTTCTCAGCTAGGCTCTCAATAGACTGCCCAACACGAAAAGGAATGAAGTGAACTCTCTTCGTCAAACGGTCGACAATCACCCAAATGGCATTATGACCCTTAGGACTCCTCGGCAAAGCGGTCACAAAATCAATAGTGATATGTTCCTACTTCCACTCCAGAATGGGAAGTGGTTGAAGAAGTCCAACGATGTAATACCCCTGTTTGGAGCGAACAGTCGACTGGTTGGTATAGCAGTCGATTGGTCGGCTCGAAATTTGAGATTGAGATTGAGATTTGAGAATTTAGTCCCACATGGAAAGTTTGATATGATAATTTGAGTATAAATACTATTAGCCAATGATCAAGAGTCACCAATCCGATTAACCACCTTTTGAGAGGCAGCCTGTGGTGGGCAGTTGTACTACATAGTATTTATAATTTGTCTGGGTACTGGGGCGGGGCGTTACAAATAGTATCAGAGCCGACTTTCGACCCCGGGTGTAGGAGAGGCCTACGATCTGCGGTGCTGAGAGTCATTGATCTCCGGGATCGGTGTTGAGTGTGTTATCCGATTTGTGGTGTTGAGAGTGACTGATCTCCGGGATAAGGAACTATACTACATCGTCTAGAAAGGGCGGTCCTACACTTGATGTGTGCCCTGTACTCAGCGAGGACGCTGATCCCTAAGGGGGGGTGTATGTAATACCCCTATTTGGAGCGAACAGTCGACTGGTTGGTATAGCAGTCGACTGGTCGGCTCGAAATTTGAGATTGAGATTGAGATTTGAGAATTCAGTCCCACATGGGAAGTTTGATATGATAATTTGAGTATAAATACTATTAGCCAATGATCAAGAGTCACCAATCTAGTTAACCACATTTTGAGAGACAGCCTGTGGTGGGTAGTTGTACTACATAGTATTTATAATTTGTCTGAGTACTGGGGCGGGGCGTTACAAATGGTCCTTTGATGCTCTGGCTTAACCTGCTAGCAGATCAAACACTGAGCAACAAACCGAGCCACAACCCCCTTCATACCATGCCAGTAAAAATGAAGCTTCAAATCTCGATACATCTAAGTACCACCAGGATGGATAGAATAGGATGACTGGTGGGCTTCCTCAAGCAACCTCTGACGAACTTCACCCTTCGGGACACATAACCTGGACCCGAAACGAAGCAATCCATCAGCATGAATAACTATGTCCGTTCTGGACCTAGACTCAACCTCAGCTCGAAAACCTGCAACTGCGCATCACCAGCCTGCACCTCTTTGATTTGATCAACAAGAGACGACTGAAGCTGGAGCACCAAACAACTCCGACCAGAACTCGGCAACAAAACATCCAACTACAACCTCCGCATCTGCTCAATCAGATCCCTCTGCTGAGTCAGGCACATAACTGCCGGTCTCCTGCTCAAAGCATCTGGTACCAAGTTTACTTTACCAGGATGGTATTGCAAACTGATGTCATAATCGGCCATAAGTTCCAACCAATGCTTTTGCCTCATGTTTAACTCCTTCTGAGTGAAGACGTACTTAAAATTTTTGTGGTTTGTAAAGATCTCCACTCGGTCCCCAAGTAAATAATATCTCCACAGCTTCAAAGCATAGATCACTGCCGCTAACTCCAAGTCATGAGTCGGATAGTTCTTCTCAAACGGTCTCAACTGCCTCGATGCATACGCAACGACTCGGCCCTTCTGCATCAGAACTACTCCAAGGCCCTTACCAGAAGCATCACAGTGAATTACAAATCTACCTGAATTATCTGGAATAGTCAACACTGGCACTGACGTCAGTCTGTTCTTCAACTCAACAAAAGCCTCACTACAATCATCAAACCAACAAAACTTTTGATCCTTCCCAATCAGCTTGGTCAATGGTCCTGCTATCTTCGAAAAATTTTGGACGAATTTCCGATAATAGTCAGCTAAACCAAGAAAAATCTTGACCTCTGAAACTGACTTGGGAATAAGCCAATCCTTCACAGCCTCAACCTTCGAAGGATCCACAAAAATACCATCGCCCGAGATAATGTGCCCCAAGAAAGAAACCTATCGAGCCAAAACTCACACTTGCTGAGTTTCCCACATAGCAAATTCTCTCTCAAAGTTTGCAGAACCACTCTAAGATGCTTAGCATGATCTTCTCGATTCCGAGAATACACCAAAATATCATCAATGAAGATCACTACAAATCTATCCAAGAACTGAGGAAAGACCATGTTCATAAGACTCGTGAATACAGTAGGCGCGTTCGTGACCCCGAACGGCATCACAAGATACTTAGCCCATATCTGGTCCTAAATGCAGTCTTCTGTACATCAGTCGCCTTCACTTTGACTTGATGATAACCAGAACGAAGATCCAACTTCGAGAAAACAGCAGCCCCACTCAACTGATCAAATAAATCATCGATCCTGGACAACGGATACCAGTTCTTTACAGTAACATTGTTCAGTTCCCAATAATTCACGCACAGTCTACGACTACCATCCTTCTTGTTGACAAAAAGGGAGTCTTGGGAGCAAGCTGAACTATAGTACTGCATTTCATCCACAGGCAGAAGGGCAATCAGATAGGACTATTCAGACATTGGAAGATATGTTGAGGTCCTGTGTTCTTCAGTTTGGATGATCTTGGGAGGATCATCTACACTAAGTGGAGTTTTCGTACAACAACAGCTACCAAGCAAGTCTTAAGGCAGCTCCGTACAAAGCATTGTTTGGTCGAAAGTGTAGATCACCAGTGTGCTAGAATGACATTGGTGAGAGGAAGCTTTGGGGCCAGAGTTGATCACGAGGACTGTTGATGTAGTGGCCCAGATCAAGAAGCATATTCAGGCAGCTCAGGACAGACAGAGGAAATGGACAGATGTTCAAAGGAGGCCATTGGAATTAAAAGTGGGTGATCATGTGTTCCTCAAGGTATCACTATGGAAGGGTGTTATCCGTTTTGGAGGCAGGGGCAAGCTAAGCCCTAGGTTCATTGGGCTGTCTGATGTTATGGAGTGAGTAGGCAAGGTTGCTTATAAACTCGCGTTGCTGCCAACTCTATCTAGAGTGCATGATGTTTTTCATGTCTCCCAACTCAGGAGGTATATAAGGGATGATAGTCATGTTATCGACTACTCCAAGTTGTCTGTTCAGGCCGACTTGTTCTGTGAGATCTGTCCGGTTTCGATCTTGGACAGACGGGAGAAGGTTTTGAATAACAAGGTCATTAGATTGGTTCGAGTTGCTTGGAATCCTCACTCACCGGGTGAGTCAACTTGGGAGCTTGTGGAAGAGATTCGGCAGAAGTTTCCCCATCTTTTTGTGTAGTCTTTTTTTTTGGGTTATCCTGTTGCCACTTGAATAAATTTCGAGGACGAAATTTTATTGTAAGGTGTGTAGGATTGTAACTCCCGTTTTCGATTTTTCCCTTTTTATTGATCTCCTATGTAATCTCTTTTGTAATTCAATAACATTTCAATTTGTTTCATTTATTGTATCAAATAATATTAGTTCCAATATTATTCATGAACTATCATTTGATTTCAAGATGTTACTTGAATCTTATTTCTCAATTGGAAGTTTGAATCTCATGAATTTGTCCTTCTCTTTTACTCCTATTATTGTTTTGGGTTGATAATTTTCTATTTATTTGATTCGTGATTTTTTCCCTAGCCATGAGTATATTTATTTTGTTCACATTCATCTTTGGATCCATATTTAACCTATTGATCTAACCCAATAGCCTTCTTAATTGAACCCAAAACCCTATAATCCTTCTTATTGGATCCTAACCCTATAACCCACTACCCATTAGCCCAACTTAACCCTAATTCTCTCTATATATACTAATCATCATTAACCTAACTAGAGTTGGTATCCGGTCCTATCGGGTCGGGTCCTCCACTACCCGGACCCGGACCCAATACCTCATGGGTCCAAGATTGGACCCGAACCCTGACTTGCAAGAACTGGGTCCAAGTTCGGGTCCGGGTCTGGGTCCTAGTTGAAAAAATTACCCATCGGGTCCGGTGGTAGAGAATAAATATTTGCACTTAAGTATTTTTGCACCCGATACCCTACGATTCTAACAATTTTTGCACTAAAGTACATGAATTAATATTATATATACATATCAATCTTCAACAATTACTTTTATATGTATATTCCTATAGCCCTATTATTCAAATTCTATATGTTTGGGGATGTTTTTTAACGGGTCTGGGTCAGTTCTATTTTGAGCGGACCCGGACCCAGACCCCAAACTGCATCGGGTCTTATTTTAGGACCCGCACCCGCACCCGAATAGATTGGGTCGATTCCAGTCCAATGCCGGGTCCAGGTATCGGGTAAATGTGATAGTGCTAACCCTAATTACCATACTACACAGCCGTCACCCCTCCCCTCCTCTATTTTCTCAAACCCAACCCAATAGCACCCTCCATCGTCAACCACCTCATCGTCTTCCCTACCGAGCTCGACAACTGCCGTTGAACTCCTCGCCATCCCCATCCCGAGCACCCTCTTGCCTCCAGTCGCCTCCACCATTGCCATCGCCACCCCGATCCTCATCCTGGACGGTGCCCTGCATCTCTGAACCCATCAAACAACCCTACCTCATCCTCTTCCTCCTAGCCCGTATAGCCAAAGCCCCTACCGCCTGTCACAACACCATTGCTGCAGCCACTCATCGCTGCACCACCTGTTTCTCTTCACTGATCGTCGACCCATCCGTCGTTGCATCCCCTCGGCATCCCCTAAGTTCCTTTGCCATCGAGCTACCCTCGACAGCACCACCCAGAGCCTCTCGCTGTCAGTCGATGCCCTCCCATTAGCTATCAGCCGTCAGCCGCTAGCCGTCACGCCATCGTCCAGTCTCCAACCTCAACAGCAGCCGACTTGTTGTGTTGCTGTTTTGCCTCTTGTTCTGTTGCTGGTGATCATCTTGCACGTAAATTGCACGTATTTTGCGGGTTCGTGTTTTTTCGCCCCGGTATCCTAATCCCGTTATTCCCTATATTTGGATCTAACATCGTTCTAAAGGCAGGTCGTCTCACTCTCGAATTGTTATTGTATCGTATTCTAGAATATTTATTGAATCCCGCAAGTAGATCTATATTGATTTTTGTATATCGTCTATTATTATTCATCATCGGGATACTACAGATTTACACAAGCGAATCCACGTAGTAATCTTGACTTTGTGTTGTCTATTTGCCTCCGATTTATAGAGATCTTGCATGCATTCATGTAGTTATTTATTGTATATGTGAGTAGGGATTAATATTGTGAATCATGTCATGGTACTACACGAATTATTGTAGAATCGTATGCTAGCAGTATTGTTCATATGATTGTTGTTGGTGTATTGGTTGATTTTGGTTGGTAAGATTGTGGACATTATTCATCTTAATACAATGTTCATATAGACATAGCTTGCTGTGATTTAAGTTCTCAACCCCTAACTCATCGTCTATATCGAGTTGATCATTTATTCATGAAAAATCTATCGAGACTGTAATTTACTGTCAACCTGAAAATTGTTAGGCTATTTCGACCTAGATACAGTCATCAAAACCCATATCTTTCTGAATATGAAATGTAGCCCTATGTGTCTAGTTTTCTGAACACTAAAACTTATTGAATTCTGACTTATATTACATGAGATATGAAGATTTTACTATTGCTGTGTTTTGTCTCCAGAATTTCCTGATTCATGACTACACCATGTTAAACTGATTAAATAGATGAACTAATGATCAAATATTGCCATGCCAAATTCCAGATTGATAGTTAACATGCTTAGGGCCATGATAATTATTTTTACTGATGTTTAAAGTGAATATTTACTGATTTAATAACTGTAACTAATTGACATCAATAACCAGTCAGAATCAGTAATATGTAAAGAACCCTGCAATTAACCTAGCTACTGTTATCGGAATTTTGATTTTAAATATGCAATGGAATTGTTGGAAAGTCTAGTTTCTGGAACTTCTGACGAATCCACTTTCGCTGTTCTGTAGCAGCAGGAAATTCAATTTTGGTGCGGTAACCTACTGCTGTCCAGAATTGAGTTTCCATGTTTTGATAATATAATCGAATCTATATTGTTGTATTTGATGCATTAAATTGTATGAATTGCATTGCATGATCTTAGTGTTGTATTGTCATCATTCTAGTGTTCCTTATTGATCGTCTCATCATTTCTCCATTGATATTATTTTCCCTATTGTTCCCTATTGGGTTCCTAATCATGATGGATTAACAATAAAATCTAATTGCAGTATTTCAAAAGGAAGCTTGTATGAGAACAAACAAAATTTTACAAGGGGATACTTGCCTGATTGGATGATGATCGCGATGATCTCGATGATCATGATCAATGAATCCGATGATTTGATCTGCTGCAGATCCTGATGAAGTTGATTCTGATCTGATCTGATGCTGCTCTTGATGATCGATCAAGATGATGAAGAGGATCAAGGTGATCAATGTGATCATGATCAAGGGCGTTCGACGATCGTTGATCAAGATCATTCAGGACAACAAGACCATACTGTAGTAAAACAGTGATTCCCAGTATTACAAGCATGTAAATCTAAATCCGTCAAAATGTATAGAAAATAGACTCCCAACCGAACCCAGCAAGTATAAATAAGTCACATATTAATTAACAAAAATATAGCTCCAAATTGATTTGAATACAGAAAATAGGTTCAGCCAGAAATCAGGAAAACGAATTCAAGAGCAGGAAAACAGCCTGAAAACTCAATAAATAAATCCACGAAAAATCTGGGATATTCCCCTATATGTCCAATATCTAAATATAAAGTTTCATAATTTTTTTGTAAAATTAGATCAGTCATCAAAAATCATAAAATATCAATAAACGAGAGTTTGGCAAATCTGGAATTCCCAATACTGCAGTACGAAAACTATAATATCTCGCAACCAGTGAAACGAAATCCAATTCCGCCAAAGGGATATGAAAATAGATAAAATATACTAACTTTCATATTTTACAAACATTTTTCATACAGTAAAAGGAATCAGGGTGAAAATACGATTCTTTACAGAACAGCGAGCAAAATACAGCAATTATAGTTTTCATAAACGAGCATGAAACGGCACATAAAACTCATCAATAAAATCCACCAAAATTCTGGGTAATCCCTAAGTAGATATAGAAAAAATAACCAAAGTTTTGGATCAAAATAATATGTGTATCACAGTTATTAAAATAATTTAGTCAACAAAAAACCCAAGAAACGAAATCTGGAAAAGATTGACACCTCTATAGTAAAACAATCATAACTCACACATACAAAATCAAGCAAGGTCAGCGGGGTTGCTAAGAAGCCACATACGAGTAACCAAAAACACATACAAGCTAAACAAGCTCCGTATGAAACCAATAACTACATACGAGCCAGGCGGGCTGCGTATAAGACAACAACATACATACGAGACAAATAAGCTACGTATGAGACCACAGCTACATACGGGCCAGGCGAGCCACGTATGAGCAAAACTACATACGAAAATAACCATACAGGTAATCAACCTAGAAGCAACAAAACGTGCTTACTAGAAAAACTTGATCTTCTATAATTAGAAGCAATAGAAGAATCTTTTAACAATCTAAAATAGACATATTACCAAAGAAAAAACCCGAAAATGACAGAAAAAACCCTTCCGATAGCCTAGAAGCAACCAGTGCTACGCTTATCGAATTTTAACAGGAATATACTTTTTAGAAAGATAAGAATATCTACCACAACTCTCTAGTGGAACACTATTTCAGATTCTGTAAGGAATCCAAAATTCTGACCATCGAACATGTGCAAACAGTTACCAAACTACCGACTTTCAACAAAAAGCTGAAACTTCCGTAGCTTGTAACTTTTGCTCTACTCTCGGAATCTAACGAAACTAGATAATTTGAAAAGGTGGGAACATCTACTAAAACTTCCCAGTTGGCCACTTTCTCGAATTCCGTAAGGAATTTCAAATTCCTGACCCTCGAACATATGCAGACAATTGCCAAACTACTGATTTTCAATAAAAAGATGAAATTTCCGTAGCTTGTAACTTTTCCTCTATTCGTCGGAATCTAACAAAATTGGACAATTTGAAAAGGTGGGAACATCTACTAAAACATCCCAGTTGACCACTTTCTCGAATTCCGTAAGGAATTTCAAATTCCTGACCCTCGAACATATGCAGACAGTTGCCAAACTACTGATTTTCAATAAAAAGATGAAATTTCCGTAGCTTGTAACTTTTCCTCTATTCGTCGGAATCTAACAAAACTGGACAATTTGAAAAGGTGGAAACATCTACTAAAACATCCCAGTTGGCCAATTTCTCAGATTTCGTACGGAACTCCAAGTTCCTACCCATCGAACACACGCAAATGGTATAAAACAGCAGATTTGACAAAGGAAAAATCAAACTTGGAAGCTTATAACTTTTGTTCCACTCATCGGAATCTAACCTAATAGGGCAATTCGGAAATGTGAGAACATCTACTACAACTCTCTAGTTGGTCAACTCCTCCGATTCAGCGAGTATGACAATCAAAAACTACAAGGAAACAAGACAGATATAATTCCAACCCACCAAATACACAACCAAGCTGAAAACTTTCAAAGCTCATAACGTCTACTCCGCTTGTCGGAATGTAACCCGAGAGCTCAATTCGGAAAGGGGAAGATGTCTACTACAGCTTCCTAGTTGGTCTCCACTTCAGATTCAACCATTAAGTTACTCAAAAATATCAAAGAGTCAAAACAGCAAGCACACTCAGCTCAAAGCTGGCTGCTGCATCTTCCAAATACCATAACTCCTATTCCGCTTATCGAAATCTAGCCCGAGAGGCCAATTCGGAAAGGGGAGAATGTCTACTACAACTTCCTACTTGGTCTCCACTTCAGATTCAACAGGTAAGACACTCTAAAACCTCAAAGAAGCAAAACAGTAAGAATCCAGTCAAGACAGCCAGTTGCTGTACTTTACACGGCATAACTCCTACTCCACTTATCAGAATTTAACCCGAGAGGTCAATTCGGAAAGGGGAGATTCTCTACTATAACTCCGTAGTTGGCCCAAACCTCAAATTCATCAAGTAAAATCCTAAAAAATGACAAAGAATCAAAACAGCAAGCATCATGTCAAACAGTTAGTTGCTGTATTTTTCCAAGACCATAACTCCTACTCCGCTTATCGGAATTTAACCCAAGAGGTTAATTCGAAAAGGGGAGAATCTCTACTACAAGTCCCTAATTGGTCCAAACCTCATATCCAACTGGTAAGACACTCAAAAGTATCAAGCAACCAAAACAGCAACGTTCAGCCAAATAGCTACTTGATGTTTTTGTAATGGTCATAATTTTTGTGTCTCTTATCGGAATTTAACCCAAGAGGTCAATTCGGAAAGGGGAGGACGTCTACTACAACTTCCTAGTTGGCCCGAACCTCAAATTCTGCAAGGAAACCCCAGTTCTAGCCCCTCGAAGCTACTACGATGCTAACCCCAAAACACGGCTTGGGTCGAAGAAGTCTTGAAGATGGTGAAAGAGAGCCCGGTGCTCAGCCCCGAAGAAGATGAGATAGTTCGGATGCTCCTCGATCAGCCGAAGTTTGATTGGAGGGATTTGACCGAGGAGGTGCCTTTCAAGGGGGGGTGTCAACCTTATAAACCCTAGTATGCAATTTATTTTTAGCCTCGTGTTCCCCTTCCTGCTTTACTTGTGCTTAACTCTTCTTTTCCTTTTGTTTCAGAAGCTATGGATTTCGTGGACATGCAGGCGCAGCGTGGGGTCTTGGACAGCAAGGCCTCGAGGAAGAGGAAGGGGGGGTTTCCAGGTAATCTTACCGAGGGTGAGGAATGTCGCCGCTGTCGTGGAGCAGGTGGCGGTGCAGGCCGCAGTTGTTCAGCGGCCTTCGACCCCCGCAACGACGTCGGCTTCGGTTGAGATTGGGGCCTTCCCCTTAGTAGCGGCCTTGGGTTTGGAGGCCCTGCCGTTGACGGTCGAGGCCGAGGTGTTCCTGACCAAAGAGCACCAGAAGAATTTTATCCCGGACTGGTAAGTCCGCAAGCTCGACGAGTTCCTTGGTCACTCGTCGTCCTGCATGCAAGCCGTTCGACACCTCGCCACGCCGAAGGACAAGGCCGCCATGGACGCCGACGATGTTGGTGACGACGCGCTCGAGATCTCACGAGCGGCGGTGTCAGTAAGTCTAGTATTGACTTGTGGTTTTCATTTTTTATAAACTACACTTCCCAAGTTTTTCATGGTGCTCTGCATTTCTTTTCGCAGATAACTTGTCACTTCGGTCATCTGATGGAGAAGATGACCAAACTAGAGAAAGATCTGACGCAGCAGACCGACCGGGCTCGTGCAGAAAAGGCTCAGATTGCCAAGGACCTCGAGCATTCGAGACTTGAAGCTGAGGGAAGGCTTCAAGGTTAGAGCATCCCGAGAATCTCGAGGCTGACAACATTCTGCTGCTCCAACAGAAAGAGCTGGTGGCGAAGGACAAGGAGGATGCCATTGCCACTGCTAGGATCGCCGCGACTAAGGAGGCCGAGGCTGAAGCGAAGGAGATGGCGAAAGGGTACCCTGCCATTAACATGGCGAGGGCCTATGCTCGCGCAATTGAGCAAGTAAAGGAGGCCTACCCGAAGGTAGACTGCGCCGGATGACGCCTGTTTCCCGACCCTATCCTTGGGTTCAACGATGCCTCCGAGGAGGATGAAGAAGATGACGAGTTCGAGGTGGTCAATCTAGGGGTCGGTGAGGTAGAGGTAGAGGCCGATGCAGATGCCACGCCCTAGCGATCAGCGTCGCCACACAAGGGTTGGAGCCCTCGGCAACTGGGGATTACTCTAAAAAGGTCCGCCTTTGACCTTGTTGTACTTCATACTTCTGCTTTGAACGTTATGTACTGTAGCCTAATTGCGGACTGGCCACCGCTTCTTGTACTTGTTGAATTTTTTTGAAAATCTTTTTAATGACATCTCGCGACTTGGGGCATTGAGATTTGTAGTGGCCCACCTCTCCACAGTTGAAGCAGGTCACAGGAGACTTCACCCAACTGTTTCTGGGTCTTCCAGCCACATTGACAGCGTTTGCCCTCGTAGGTTTGAACCTTTGAGCTGACGGCTGCCCTCTGACATTCCCAGAAACTGTGGGCCTCTTCCCAACATTCCAATTTTTCCTCCGGTTCTGGACGGCATGAAACTGCACCATATCCGGCTCAGTAGCTGCAACTCACTTAACTAACTTGTCAAACCTTCTGATACCAAGGGGTATCATCCTTGATCTTAGACTAGGCCTCAAACCGTGCTGGAACTTCTGAGCTTTCTTCACCTCGTCCATCACAAGTTCGGGTGCATACCTCGAGAGTTGAGTAAACCTTGTCTCATACTCCCTGACAGACATGCCTCCCTGCTGCAGTGCTAAGAACTCCATAGCTTTCTTCTCTTGGACATCAGATGGAAAGTAGTGACCGCGGAACTCCTCCAAGAATTCCTCCCAGCCGATCACACCATTTCCCATAGTTCGCTTCATCAACTGCCACCATACAGCTGCATCCTTCTCAAGCTGCAATGTAGCCAACTTCACCTTGCTACCTTTTGGAGTTTCCCAGACTTCAAAGATAGTCTCGACTTGCCGAATCCAATTGTCAGCTGCATCTGGATCTGACTTCCCTTCAAACACTGGTGGCTTCATCCTCTTGAATCACTCCACGAGTTTGATTGCCTCAGGAACTGGATTCGCAGGCATCCTCCTATGGTTTTGATTGATGGCTACAGCGTTGAGGGGCTAATAGACTCTAGCCAACTCTGTTTCCAAGTCGAGTCCACAGCTGGGTCCTTCTCCATTCATTGATCTTCTTCCAGTCATACTCTGATTCAAAAGATCCATTAAATTCGAAGTAGAAAATATAAATTTAAACTCTTTCATTTTATTGAATTCAAATATTGTACATTCAAATTTAAAATATCGTCTGACATCAAGCAAAAACATTTGAGAAGATACAACATTCTAATCCCTACGGTTCCTCTTGGCTTCCCTAAGCTCTTCCTGTAGTTCTGCCACTTCTTTCTTCAGTACATCATACATGTTCTTTCTCTTCTTGAGTTCCCAAACACGATGACTAAGGGTTGCAATATTGTCCTTGCACTTTGCATACTGGGCCTACAAAAAGTCTGCTATCTCCCTCTGAGTCTCCACCTGCCTCTGGAGAGACACGATGAGACCTTCCGGAACTGGCTCTTCCTCGTCTGATGAAATGTCTGATATGTCCGGAGCCGGAGTGATCTCTCGGGACTCGGACCATTCCCCTTCATATTTCTCGGGATCTTCTTCGTCGGAATCTCCTTGTCCAGGGTAGTAGTCCTATTCGAATATGTGCCAATCATCATCGCCTGCTGGGTCGTGGTGGTTCGCCATCTTGGGGAAGGAGAAGAAGCATCAATTATAGAGCAACACAAATGTAAGTAGCTTATATTTAAATCTCTATACCCAACACACACTCTAATGTCCACTCTAGGATGTCGTTCCTTATAAATTTGTACTACTTGGAAGCGTGGCTCTGATACCACTCTGTAACACCCCGAATTCCAAATAAGACTGAATTCGAAGTTCCATAGGATCTTTACACTTCACTTCATACAATCTTACAAGGAATTTGAAACTTTTATACAACAATGATTACATCAACGTAGCGGAATTATAAATTACAACATGTTACATGAATTAAACAACAACTTGAACATTTCTTTAAGCAACATTCAATTGGTACTCTTGTCATCAACTTTATCCTACATCGAAACTGTGAGCAGGTCAGTTGCATACAACTGACGCTTGGATATAATACATCAATTTTGCTTACTTAGAAAGCACACACTTGTCACAAACAAAGCTAAGGGGGACTATCCTATTGCTGTCGTGTGTGATTGTGCACTTAGTCCTTAATGCAGTTATTTATATTAGATGACACTAATGCGCACATGTTCGGATTCTATGCATCCCATACTACATAGGGTCCGAGGGCAAGCCCTTAATCGTTCTTCATCATGTAGGGTTGATTCCCTCGCCATGAGTTAAACTACTACGGTAACTACGGTAAGTATCCTAGGTGTTCTATGAGTTACGAGCTCATGTCTAGACATCCTGAAGAGAATCTCACGCACTGACGACGCATCATGCAGGCATCCTATGGACAATTTGCCTCTGCCAAGGAACGATGGCACTACGTAGTCACCGAGCACCCCACAAGCGTCACCGACGGTACGATATCCTAGAAAAGTATCTACGCCCTGACATGACGCATCATGTGGACATCCTGTGAACACTCTCACACCGTAGATCCGAGACCCTCATACTTATGTTTTTCTCTTACTTTCATCACATCTCTATTGTGTGTCTAATCCTTAGATAATTGAATCATGAAAAAAAAAATACTCTAGAATTAGCGTTACCTCTATATCGGTCTTAAACAACAATCATTAACCATGACCCAGACTTGGTCTTTATTTATCATATTTCTTTTTCAAAATTTCATTCCTGTCAATGTGAGGACTTAGCTAAAACTCTAGTCTTTAATCTCATTTAATGTTCGTAAAAAAATTGAGTATTCATACTCACAAATTTTCTCAATTCATCATGATCTTTCACTTCATTTCCATGCATTATTCATGTATGACACAACAATTCATTTATTAACTTATCAACATTCATAATTAAAATTCACATAATTTCTTTGCATTCACAAGTTCATTCTTATATTTATTAAGCCAAAGAAATCACATTTTCATTCTTATAATAATTATCAAGCTCTTTGATTTCATATTTTGATATAAAGATCACCTTTACTTCTCCAAATCAAGTTGGAATAATGTAGAAATAATTTTCATAAGATCTAATTAATTTATAAGGAATTATCATATTTTTCCAAATTTTTATTTCACCAAAAACCCAAAAAAAATCGAATTTTAAAAGAAAAGGGAGAAGGCCGGATTCGAACCCAGACCCAACACCCCCGCTATCGCTACAATAATAACACTAAAGCGCACCCGAGGACCCTAACCAATATGATCTGAAGCTATAATTGTTAAGTTTCTGTTTCTCTATTATTTGGTAAATATCAAAATTTATAAAAACTCAAAGCCTACCAAGACTCGAACCCAAGACCTGACCCTCCGCCATGCTACAGTAACATGACTAAAGCGCACCCACTGACCACTAAGGCCTATGTGACTAACCGATATGAACTCTCGTTGTTTATTAATAAATTTTCCCAATTCTAAATCTCTTTAATTTTCTTCTGCTCTATTTTTGTATCATAAAAATTTTCCAAATTCTCAATCTTAGAAATTTGCAGTATAACAGTAATATAAAACCATTATTTTGACATTTAAAAGTGAATTCTCTTTCTAATTTATTACCCAAATCTACATTGTCGACATTTGAAATGTAACAATGATTTCTTCACAATAGACAATACAATTTTCACAAAAAATGTTTTCTTACTTTCTTTTATTTCTACAAGAATTCTAGAACATATTTTCTTTCATCACATTAATGTTGCACTAATTAAAATAACACATATCAAATAGTTCAATTAACCAACTAGTCATTCACAAGCAAATTTTCTTAATCTAGCATGGTTCATAAAATGCATATTTCATAGCAACATGGCAATTTCTAATTTAATAATCACAATTCTACCAATTATCAACCAATTCATCAAGAATCCATCTCATTTCTAATTAGTCTCTTTTTTACAATCATGTGGCCAATTTAACTAGTTTCTCTTTGCATATTCATCAATTCAATTCCTAGCATGGTACCTACATTAGAAGTAGAGAAATCACCCACCTTAATTGAAGCAATAAAGAAAACTCCTAGAAAACTCCTTGAACACACGATCCTCTCCTAGTTATGAGCCTCCTCCTCCTTGCTTGTGCACACCAAGAGCCTTCTCCTCATTGCTATGTGAACCCGAGAGCCTTCCTTCTCCTCTTGATGTAGGCCGGCCTCCAAAAGTGCAAGAGCACACACACACTACTCTCAATCTTTTTACTCACACAACACACAAATTTCTACAACTCTTTCTTTTCTTCTCACTCTTTACAAATTTCTAATGGTGCAAAGAGATGAATGGCTAAGGGGGCTATTTATACACTACTCAAGGCTAAATGAAGGGTGGAGATGCATTTAGATGAAGGGCTAGGATGTACTAGGGAGTTAGAAAAACTACCCATGATCACACAACCAACTCTCCATTACTCCACACACCCCACCCTCTCAAGTGTAATCTGGCCTACCCTTCATGCACAATTGCACGTGCATGTCTAGTGCACGTGCCTCTCCATGCACACCTAGTTACTAAATGTTCATGTGTTATTAATTAATTTGTTACAAAAACAAGTCTACCCTACAAGTTGTCTCATTTAAATGAGAATAAACTAATAGGCTTATTTTGGTGGGCTAAAAAATCCATGGGCTCTTAAATTATTTAATTAATTCAATTAGTGTGGGCTAGAAATAAACAATTAGGCCTTTAAGAATTAATAATAGATACTAATAGGCTTTTTAAAAGAGAAGAAATAAAATACTTGTTCATGACATAAAAATAAATAATTTTTAAGGGAGAATGTATATAAATTTGCACGTGAAAAACATGTGAAATCAAACAAAACTTATATTTAATTATAAATGAAAATTTAGGATGTTACAGAACTGCTCTTTATTAAAAACAACTACTAAGTTGCAAGCCATTATTATACTTAATAAAGAAAAAGAAACAAGCTTTAAAATGCTTTAAGAAGAACGCTCTAGGAGAAGTTGCTTGGAGCAGTGTTCAAACACCCTCTTGGTACTTCAACAAGTACTCTGCGTTCCTTATCCTCGGCACTCTCTTACCCCCCAGGTCTTCAAGTTGATAAGCGCCTAGGCGGACAACTTTGGAGATCCTATATGGTCCTTCCCAATTGGGTGCCAACTTGCCTTTCTTGTTGGGGAAAGAAATTGACAGCTTTCTGAGCACTAGATCTCCTTCTTTGAGATTAGTAAGGCAGACTCTCTTTTTGTAGGATTGTTCGATCCTACGCCGATAGATTTCTTGCCGGATGGAGGATCTTTCACAGATCTCGTCGATGAGGTCCAAGTTACCGTGAAGCTCGTTCGCGTTTTGCTCTTCGTTGTAGGCTATTAAGCGGGGAGAAGGTAGACCCACCTCCAGAGGGATAAAGGCTTAGGAGCCTAAGTGAGGATGAAGGGAGATTCTCCCGTGGGGGTCCTCTTCATAGTGTGATAGCTCCAAAGCATATTGGGGAGCTGTTCTATCCAAAATCCCTTAGCCAACCTGCTCAGTCTCTTTTTCAGGCCAGAGAGAATTTGCCGATTGGCATTCTCTGCCTGACCGTTGGACTGGGGGTGGGAGACTAAGGAGAATCGTTGCTGAATGCCCATGTCTCTGCAAAAAGTGCAGAAGGCCGCCCACGTAAACTGAGTTCCATTGTCCGTTATCAAGATTCGGGGCACGCCGAATCTGCAGACAACTTTTTTTCCAAAAGAAGCACTGCACTCTATTCTCTGTGATCGTTGCTAGGGGCTCAGCTTCGATCCATTTAAAGAAATAGTCGATTGCCACAACAAGGAATTTTAGTTGGCCCAATGCTGGAGGAAAAGGTCCGAGCAGGTCCATTCCTCACATTGCAAAAGGGGTTGGACTGGATAGAGAGGAGAGCTAGGCTTGCGGATTGTTGAAATTTTTTTAACAAGGACCATATTGGCGAACGTGTTGTTTGGCATCACAAAGGATAGTGGGCCAGAAGTACCCATAATTCGAGATTTTGCGGGCGAAGGACCTTGCTCCTAAGTGAGCACCACACATCCCTTCATGTACTTCTTTCAAAGCATACTGGGCTTCATCAGGAGAAAGTCATCTCAAGTAGGGTCTGCCGTCTACTTGGGTGTAGGAGCATTTGTGCAATTGTACCGCTCAGCTCTGGTTCGAATCTTTCGAGGCTCTTTAGGGTCTAAAGGAAGGATCCCATCCCTGAGGAACTCTAGTAGAGGCCTCATCCAACTCTCCCCGAGTTGTAAGGGCAGCGTCTCCATTGGCTCGAGGCCTTCTTCCTCGAAGTTGGGTCTCAGTAGAACTTCTATTAAGACAGTTTGTTCGAGCCCTTGGAAGGAATAGGAAGCTAGCTTTGAGAGGGTGTCCGCCTGTGCATTCTCTTCTTGGGGAATTCACTGGAGTTGTGCATCCTCGAAAGAGACCATCAGTTCCTTGACTTTGGCCAAGTACTTGGCCATACAACTGTCTCGTACTTCATATTCCCCTAATACCTAGTTCACCACCAGCTGCAAGTTGCTAAATATCTTGACACGTTTGGCCCCCGCCTTGCGAGCCATGCACAGGCCGGATATAAGGGCTTCATATTTAGCCTCGTTGTTGGATGCCCGGAAGTTTATACGGAGTGAGTATTAGAGGATGAAATCGTCTGGACCAGCCAGTATGACTCCTGCTCCACTCCCATTGGCACACGAGGACCCATCAACATACACTATCCAGAACGGGGATTCCTATATCGCTTTGCTGGCGTCAGAAATTGTGCTCTCTACTATGAACTCTGCTAGGACTTGAGCCTTGATAGCGGTTCGAGGCTGATAGTTGATATCATGCTAGCTCAGCTTGATGGACCACTTCATAAGGCGCCCTAAGGTCTCGAGCTTGTGGAGGACTTGTTTGAGCAACTGGTCGGTAAGAACGACTACCAAGTGAGACTAGAAGTAGAGGCGGAGTTTTCGGGCCACCATGACCAAGGTATAGGTCATTTCTATAGGTTCGGATAACGGAGTTCAACGTCCCTAAGGACTTTACTCACGTAGTAGATAGGCATCTGCGTCTTATCTTCTTCTCTTACTAAAACAGCGCTGAGGGTCTGCTCCAAAGCGGCGAGGTATAAGTAAAGGACTTCCGTGGGTTTTGGTTTGCTTAAGAGTGGGGAGTTAACTAAGTAGGCCTTGATCTGTTCAAAGGACTCTTGTTGCTGTTGCCCCCACTCAAAGTATTTAACCCCTCTGAGGGCCTTGGAGAACGGGAGGCATTTTTCCCTGGATTTGGAAAGGAAACGCCCTATCGCCGCGAGGCTCCCGGTGAGTCTCTACACATCTTTAACACTGGAGGGGAAAGCCATGTTGAGTATGACCTGGATCTTCTCGGGGTTGGCCTCTATGCCCCTTTGGCTGACTATGAACCCTAGGAATTTGCCGGATGAGATGCCGAACGCACACTTATTTAGATTCAGTCTCATATCGTGTCTTCTCAACACGTTAAAAGCCTCATGGAGAACAGATACATGATCTGATCTGCTGACGCCCTTCACCAACATGTCTTCTACATAGACTTCCATATTCTGCCCAATATGTTCCTTGAAGACCTTATTAACAAGGCATTGATAGGTGGCACCGACGTTCTTAAGCCCGAAGGGCATGACCCCGTAGCAATATGATCCTGGTTGGTGACGAAGGAGGTCTTCGGAATGTCGGGAGGGAACATTCTTATCTGATTGTACCTAGAGAACGCATCCATGAAGCCTAAGATTTCGTGGCCCGAGGCTGCATCAATCAGGGCATCAATGCTCGAGAGCGGGAACGGATCATTGGGGTAGGCTTTGTTTAGATCTGTGAAGTCAATGCAGATCCTCTAGCTCCCATTGGCTTTCTTGACCATCACGACATTGGACAGCCATTCCAGATAGTTGACCTCCTGTATGAACCGAGCCATAAGGAGTTTCTCAACCTCCTCCTTGATAGCCAGCTGGTGCTCGGGGGTGAATTTGTGTCGCTTTTGCTGAACAGTTCTGGCCCCCGAAGCGACACTAAGGGGATGCATGAGGAGCTCCTCGGAGATTCCCGGCATGTCAGTCGCAGTCCAGGCGAAAAGGTCTCGATTTCCCCTTATACACTGAATAATGTCGGAGCGAACGGGAGGGAGAACGGCTTTGCTAATCTGGAATTTCCGGGTCGGATCTCCTTCTCAGAAGGCCACCCCTTCCAGCTCATTGACCAGTTCTGATATAGGTGGGCTACTCCCTTGGGGGTTTTTAAGAGCTTCAAGGGAGAGGACCAGTCCTCCCACCGAGGTTATGTAGCATTTGCAGGCTGCCTCCTGGCTCCCTCTGACTTCCCCCATGGGGAATTTCATCTTCATGTGGTACGCCGAGGGTATGGCCTGGAGAGCAGCTAGGCCTGGTCAGCCCAGAATGACGTTGAAAGCAGCCTTTAAGTCTACCACCATGAAGTCCATCAGCTCCGTTCGGGTGATGGGAGTTTTTCCAGCAGTTACGTCGAGAGTTATGACACCCTCGATCGTCACTGGCACCCCTGTGAACCCATGGAGAGTGTAGCCGGTGGGCTTGAGTCGATCCCTGGATAGCTTGAGCCCCTGGAAAGCCTCTAGAAAGTGAATGTTGACCGAACTGCCATTGTCAACCAGGACCCGGCACACGTCAAAGTTGGCCATGTGGAGGTTTATTACCAACGCGTCACAATGGGGGGGGTCGGATGCCCTCTAAATCTCTATCTGAAAAAGTGACCGGGACGCCTAGGCCCTTGGGGGGAGGACAGTTCTGCACAGAATTTACTTCACGGACGGAGTCTTTTTGGGAGGAGTTGGAATCTCCCCTATTGGGCCTCCGTGGATGAGATGCAGGACGGCCTCTGGTTCGGAGTCCGGGGTCTCCGCGTGCTGCTCAGGGTTGCTTATTAGCCCCCATAGGGGGTGGAGGAGGATCCGCCCTGTCCTTCCTCACGAACTTGGAGAGTTTCCCTCTCTGAATAAGGCCCTCGATCCCGTCTTTTAGGGCTCGACACTCATCCGTGTCGTGGTTGTGGTCCCTATGGAAACGACACCACTTGTCCCTGTTCCTCTTCTTACCCGAGGTGTTCATCTTTGGAGGTGGCGGGAGAAGACCCTTTTTCCCAACCTCCATCATGATGGCTGAGACACTCGCATTGAGTGGAGTAAACTTCTCGAAGTGGGGAGGGCGACGCTGGCCTCTGTTGTCTTTCTGGAGCGTCTTAGCTCCTTCTTCTTCAGTGTCCTTCCGTTTGTTCCCCGAGGACGATCCCTCAATAGTGGGGCGGGAGAGGGCTTCTTCCGCTCGGATGTATTTCTCACTCCTAAGCGGGAGTTATGAAAAATCCCGAGGAGGCTTCTTGACAAGGGATGCTCTGAGGCTGTCGTTAGCGACATTGGATTGGAAGGCAGTAGAGGCCACGGACTAGTCCAAGGAGGCGATGGATACGGCCTCTACGGTGAAACGTTTGACATAATCTCTTAGCCGCTCGCCTTTCCTTTGATGAAGCAATAGCAGAGAGGTGCGCATTTTTCCGCTCAGTGGCTACTCAAGAAGTGAGTCAGGAAGAGGCCTTCGAGCTGACCGAAGGAGAAGATAGAGGTCGGGGCTAGACGTGAGTACCATTCCCTTGTAGTCCCATTCAGCGTGGCCAGAAAAGTTTTACAGAGAAGCGTGTCCGATGCCTGGTGTATCATCATGAGAGTTTTAAAACTCTCGATGTGGTCAGCAGGGTCGGACTCCCCATTGTATGATTCAAAATGAAGAGGCTTGAAGTTATCTGGAATCGGTGCCTCCAATATAGTCCGGGAGAATGGAGGCCTGCTGGGGCGGAAAATCCTTGCCCGTTGCTCTTCCTCTCTGTCCAGTCGGCCAAGGTGCCTCTCCATCTCGTGGAGACGGCAGTAGACCGAATCTTCCCTCCAGTCATACCTTACTGAGGCCCAGGATTTGTCTTTGCATGGAAGGGGACTGTGAGTGCGACGACGATAGCTGGGGGGCAGGTTGAAGACTAGGCGTTCGACGCCATTGGTCTGGGGCAGGTTGAGGAATGGGCCCCACTGACTGTGGTTGGGAGCAACATTGAGGGCCCTCTGGACTGCCTCTTGAAATTACTGGAACTCTGCCCTCGTGACAGGGGCCTCCTGCTCTCGGTGGTCCCGAGGGGCGGGTCGGCCGACTGGAGAACGGCTTCTCCTTTGACGACGCCAGGGCGACTCCCTTCGCCTCCTGGGAGAGATAGACCTTCTGCGATATGGCCTGCGGGGGGACCGGGTTCTAGGGGACCGGATTATTGGACCCCTTAGAATGTCCTCGGCGGGGTATCCCGTCATGGGTCCGCCTCTCATCTAAGCGGGTTCAGAGATCTACCTCATACTGTCTGTTGACGATGATGTTCCGGAGATCCTTCGGCATAGGAGGACTATGCGAGGCCATAGAGTCGGACGAAGGGTTGTGTATCGACACATGGTCGCGATGAGGAGGTTTCCCTTGTCGACTTCGGTGGGAGGGTCCCGCGGTAGTCTCTTGTGGCCCTTGAGAAGCCTGTTGGGGCTGAGGTTGTTGAGGAAGGGGCCATCCAGGCTACGGTTGCTGGACGGGTTGAGGGAGAGTCTGTCCAGACTGCTGGACTTGTTGAGTGGGTTGGTGGGGAACCTCCTGGACTGGACGGGGAGAAGGAGGGAGAGTGGCCCTGCGATTAGAGACCGTCGTCTTCCCCTTCTTAGGAGGCATGGCTTGAAACTAGTTTGGCTGATGAGATAGAACCAGATCGTTGTTTCTGTTTCCCACAGACGCCGCCAATCTGTTGTTGCTGATTTCTGGTGTGGGAGCAAACAGATGAATTTGTGAGTTCTTGAGGAAAACAATAAAGCAAACTTGGTGACCTTCACCAACGTGTTGATTTGTTTCTTGCCGCTGTCGCAAACCTGCACAAAGTTCGATACACCGGGATGGATCCCAGCGACGAACCCTCTGATGCTCTTGTCAGTAATCTCAAAGATTAAGAAAGAGCTTTATGTAGAAAAAGATTGACTACCTTGTTACGGTGGAAGGAGAGGGGTATTTATAGTCGTCTTAGGGACCCGTTTCGAGATAAAGTTAAATCTCTACTTCTCGGTGTTGATGGATAAGTTGGGGAGTTTAAACTCGTTTCATGATAAGAAGTGGTTAAAACCGCCTCTTAGGGATAATCACGAATTTGAATTACTCTTTATCCTTCTAAATTGGTTTGTAACGGGTTGGTACCCGTATCCAATAGGACATATCCGTTTATGGGTTATTGGGCTTTGAAGAAGAGACCCAGTTCCCATTTCGAACCCGTTTGTAAGTGAAATTACCGTTTTACCCCTGAGAGCTTTAAGATTCGTGCCCAATTTGAAGGGTCTCAATTTAATCCTATTTTTAGCCATATCATTACCCTCATGAGAAATACTATGGAAAAATGGAGCCACAATCATTCTATTCTGCACCACGATCGCACAGGAGGTATGACTTATTCAGCAATGAGAATGTGAATTCTTGTAGTCTGTAATAATGGCACATAGAGTTGTAGAGAGCGAGGTTACTAGTGAAATCCGAGTAATAGTTAAGGTATGCGCTGATGTGCTAATGAAAAAGGATAATTTTGTAGTTCTGTTGTAAATTTTGTTATATTGTCATATTGTGGTAGCTTTCTTTTGTTTGAGTATAATGGCAGTCTTTGTTAGGCCGAGATCGTGGATTTAGGTACTAGTGATTGTCTAGGTCTGAGTCACTTCATTTTCTAAGCGGAAATGATCTCGAATGTTATTATCTTACCGAACAGTAGGGTTGGCATTACCAGGTCGGACCGGGTCCAAATATTAGCAAAAAAACCCGCTTGATCCAGCCCGTTTAACCCTTAACCCGATGAAACCCGACCCGAAACCTGCTGGTCGACCAGGCGGACCAACCTGCCAACGATTGGCCCCGCTGGGTCAAACGGACTGCTCGGCCGGGCTGCTCGTTGCTACTGACACTGCTGGCTTTTTTGTGGGATTTTTCCTGTTAAACCTCACTAAATTCACTCATTATTCTTCACTAATTCACACTACTCTCTATCTATCAAGTCTCTTACACTCTCAACTCTCTACTACTACTACTCTCAATCAAGTTCAAAAAAAAGCAACAAAGAAGTGAAGAAGTTGAAGCTCAATCTCCTTACTGCGTCTACTATCAACTCTCTCTACTACTCAAATTCGTGTGGAAGCTCAGTCTCTAATTCCCTATACTACATAGCTGATACAGTGAAGAAGCTCAAACTCTCTCTACAACATAGTTGTGTTGGATCCTGTAGGCAAGGTAATAAACACTAGAGGGGGGTGAATAGTATTTTATAAAAATTAAAAACGAAATTGAACTTTTTCTTCTGTTCAGTCGACTTGAAAAGAGAAATAAGTCGACTGAGGCATCAGATTAAAAGAGTATTTTAGACAAGTTTGATCAGTTGACTTATAGCGGAAACCAGTCGACTTACCAGACAAGTTTTCAAAGAGTATGTTATACCAATCTGACCAGTCGACTTAAATAAGAAAGGAAGTCGACTGTCCAGACAAGTTTCACAGAGTAATTAACAAGCAAGTAAAGAAAATGCAAGTTCAGAAAAATACAACCACAGAGTACACACGATGTATCCTGGTTCGGTCCTCCCGACCTACATCCAGTCCCCCAGCAACCCACTTGAGATTTTCCACTATTCTTGAAAAAAATACAAGAATACTCTACGACATTTAAACAACAACCTTGTCCAACCTGTAGACCTCTCTCACCACTAGAGAGAGCAAACCCACTCTTCCACCGAGAGTGAAAACCTGACACTACAACCTAGAGCCCTACTCTCCAACCGAGTGGACCACTCTCACAAACCGAGAGTGAAAAGAAAACAATAAAAAGTTACAATCAACCTATAGCCTTGTTTTGTGATTGTGATTTTTGTAAGTGGCTATTCGGTCAACTTTTGAATTCAGTCCAAAACGAATTCAATGTTATATTGGACTGAAAATCAGAGAACAAAGACTTAGAAGATTAGAGTGCTAGTTTAAATACTTATTCTTTTGAAAGCAATAAACTTAAACTTTCTTTTAAATGCTTGGAACCTTTCAATGGTGATTCCTAGGCTCTATTTATAGAAAGGAGTCCCTGGAACGTTATAAATCAGTTTACAAACTCATTTAAAACAGATATAATCTTTTGCAAATCGAAAAACAAGTTTTGAAATCAGAAAACTGTTGAAACAACTTGAACAGTCGACTGGGTTGCCATGATGAGTCGACTGGCCAGAGTTTGAAAGAGTTCAGACAGTTTCGTACTGATACAGTCGACTAGTGCCATAAGGCAGTCGACTGGTACTCAATAACTGATCTAATTCAAACTGTTTCGACCTTTAATCTTTTGAAAAACACTCATTTATAAAGATGTGTGAGTGTGTGTGACAAGGCTGTTACATCAATCTAAGACTTAAAAAGGAAAATTACAATTTTTTACAAGACATGTAATATAACACATTGAAGCATAGGTCTTGTCTTGAGTCTTGAGTCTTGAGATGGAGCTTTAGCCTTTATCTTTGTCTTTGAAGCTTGCTTGATCAATCTTGAGCTTTAGAACCTTGTAGCTTTCTTGATCAATTTGCTTTGAGAGCTTCGTTTGAACACTTTGCATTTGTGTATACATGGTACTGATACAACTTGCAATATATAAGAGGTAGCACAACAACTTTGCATTTTGTTGTAATCATCAAAACCAAGAATCAACATTCTCCCCTTTTTTGATGATGACAACACAATAGCTTACAATAATAGAAATATTACACATGCTCAATGCTCCCCCTAACTAATGTACAATATGCATATGTTGAAAAACATGCACCAAATGCACAATGGAACGATGACATGAAGAACCAAACAATGAACAATGCAAAGGCAATGAACACGCTATTTTGTGCCCTTACAAAGGAGGAGTTCAACCATTTGTCCAATGCAACAACCGCAATCAAATTTGGCATACACTCGAGGTAACTCATGAATGAACAAATAAAGTAAAAGAATCTAAAATATATGTTCTTGTTCACAGGTTCTAGATGTTCCGCATAAAGGAGAACGAGAATGTGTCTGAGATGATTACAAGGTTCACGGACATTACAAATTCACTTGTGGTGCTTGGAAAGACGTACACTCAAGCCGAAATGGTGAGGAATGTTCTTCGTGCACCAACCCCCGAATGGGAGAAGAAAACCACCGTCATAGAAGAGGCCAACGATTTAACACAACTTTCTCTTGAGAATCTTGTGGGAAATCTAATACCATATGAGGTACAACTTGAGGAACACAAGAATTATCTAGAACCTCAACAATCAAAGAAGAAAACACTAGTATTCAAAGCCATGTCGGACTCCGAGGATGAAGAAGAAGATGAGGAAGAGATAGCCATGTTCACGAGAAAGTTTAAAAAGTTCCTAAGGAAAGGTAAGTTTAATTCAAAATCTAAGGATACTATTAAACTTCCAACTTATTTCAGGTGTAACAAAACAGGTCATATGAAGAAGGATTGCCCACTAGAGAACGCTAAATCTAAAGGAATAGCTTCCAACATCAAGAAGGACAAGTACATAAAGAACAAATTCAAGAAGAACAAAAAGACATACCAAGCAACTTGGGATGATAGTGAATCTTCATCGGAAGAAGAAAATGAAGAGACAAACGAGGTTGCTAATGTTTGCTTTATGGCGTCACAAAATCAAGTAAGTGATAATTATGATTCTAATGATTTACTTGATGCTTTCAACGAGATTTTCTAGAGCTTAAGAAAGAAAAAATTAGAGTTAAGAACTTGGAGAAATTAAATCAAGCACTTTTCCAAGAGAATCTTGACTTTGATAAAGAAGTGAAATCTTTAAATTCTCGTCTTTCTAGTTTAAATATAGATCTTGTATCTCCAAAGAAAAATTATGAAGAGATATCCAAGAATGTATCTAAATTTAATGAAGGAAAGGAGAATTTAAAAGATGTTCTCCAAAATCAAGTGCAATCCAATAAAAGGTTTGGACTTGGTTTTCAAAAGTCCCTTGAAAAACCTCATGTCTCTAAGAACACTAGTGTAAATAAATCTGTATCTATTTCTAGTGTTAAAGTTTTTTGAAAAGCCTAAAATTATAAATTTTAATGATAAAGGTATAACTATAGTTTAGATCAGTCGACTAAAACCAAGTATCAGTCGCCTGTCCAGAGGTTTTGAGTTTCATTCAAAGAAACGAAAACCTCAGATAAGTCGACCTATTCTACCTTCCAGTCGACTGGATTTCAGTAACAGTCGACTGAAAGGTTCGATAAAGTCGACTGGACAGAGCAAAAATATATGGGTTCCAGTCAATCTGAGTCCAAAAGATATGTTTGTAATTCTGTTAATTATATTTCTGCATTTGGTGGAAAATCAAATTCTCTTTGGGTTTGGTTTTCCATAAACTAATCTCTTTTGAACCCAATGAAAAGGGTACCATATTCACTTTGAAAATTTTATAGGTATCTAAAAGAGATCGGTGGATACATAACAATGGATGCTCAAAGCACATGACTGGTTATGCCAACCTCATATCTTCGTTACAAGAAATTGATGGAGGAATAGTCACATTCGGTGACAATAACAAAGGGAAGGTGATTGGAATAGGCATGGTCGGTAAGCACACTAACCCTTCAATAGAAGATATTTTTCTAGTTAGTGGACTTAAGCATAACTTGTTAATTATTAGCCAACTTTGTGATAAGGGATATAAAATCATGTTTGAAAAAGATGCATGTTTAATTTATGACTCTACCATACAAAATATAATTTTTTAAGGATTTAGGAAGAACAACATTTATGAATTGTGTTTAAAGTCATATGATTTTTCGAATGATTTCTGCTTAGTAGCTTCTAATAATAATTCTTGGCTATGGCATAAGCGATTTGGCCATGTGAATATGAAAACTCTTGCTAAATTGTCTAAGTACAACCTAGTTAAAGGGCTGCCAAGACTATCCTATAAAAAGGAAAAGTTATGTGATGCATGTCAACTAGGTAAACAAAATAAATGTACTTTTAAAACAAAAGAAGTAATTTCTACTAGTAGGCCTCTCGAATTAATCCACATGGATTTATTTGGCCCTACTAGAATTGCTTCTTTAAATAAAAGTAGGTGTCTATTTGTTTTAGTAGATGATTTTTCACGATTCACTTGGACTTTTTTTTAAAACATAAGAATGATGCTTTTGTTGAATTTGCTAATTTTTGTAAACGAATTCAAAATCAAAAGTCTCTAACCATAGTCACTATTAGAAGTGATCATGGTGGAGAATTTGAGAATGAAACGTTTGCAGAATATTGCAACAAGAATGGTATAACTCATTCATTTGCATTTCCTAGAGCTTCACCACAAAATGAAGTGGTCAAAAGAAAGAATAGGACTTTGAAAGAAAGTGCACGTACCATGCATGTTGAAAGTAATTTAACTAAGTATTTTTCGCCTGAAACCATTGCTACAGCTTGTTATGTTTTAAATAGAATTTTGATTAGGCCTAAGCTTAAAAAAACATGTTATGAGCTATTTTTTGATAGAATTCCTAAAGTATCTTACTTCAAAATATTTGGATGTAAGTATTTTATTCTGAACACTAAAGATAATTTAGATAAGTTTGATCCTAGATCTAATGAGGGTATCTTTATAGGATACTCAAATAGGAGTAAGGCATATAGGATCTTCAACAAGTCAACATTGACTATTGAAGAATTCATGCATGTTGCATTTGATGAATCTCTGTCTTCATCAACTTTAATTGAAGATGATGAAACTGATTCATCACCTTTAAATAAGGTTATTACATCTTTAGAGCAAACTACCCTTGCGGATAGGTCGACTGATAAAGAAGTCAAGTCGACTGATGTAAATAAGTCGACTGATGGACTAGTCAAGTCGACTGATCCTGTTGTGATATCTCCAACTTTACTAAAATCTTTTGTTGAAGTTAGAGATCATCCTCATGACTTAATAATTGGTGACATTTCATGTGAAATTTAGACAAGATATCATGTTAACATGATTTCTCACACGGCTTTCTTGTTGGAATTTTGAACCAAAGAATATACAAGAAGCTTGTGAGAATGAGTTTAGGATGAATGCCATGCAAGATAAGTTAAACCAATTTATGAGGAATGATGTATGGGATTTAGTTCCACGACCTCCTGATCATACTATAATTGGTACCAAATAGGTATTCAAGAATAAGTTAGATGAATCAGGACAAGTCGTTAGGAACAAAGCTAGACTAGTTGCTCAAGGGTATAATCAAGAAGAATGCATAGATTTTGATGAAACATATGCTCCTGTTGCTAGACTAGAATCAATTCGTATTTTATCATCTTTTACTTGTTATATGAACTTTACACTTTTCCAATTGGACGTGAAAAGTGCTTTCCTTAATGGGTTTATAAAGGAAGATGTTTTTGTTAAGCAACCACTTGGTTTCGAACATGAACAATTCCCAAACTATGTTTTTAAATTGAAAAAGGTTTTATATGATCTTAAACAAGCACCTCGTGCTTGGTATGATCGATTCAAGACTTTTCTTTTAGAAACGGGTTTTGAAATAGGTAAAGTAGATACTACTTTGTTTATTAGGAGAACTGAGACAGATATTTTGATCATACAAATAGATGCAGATGACATAATTTTTTGTTCTACTAATAGTAATCTATGTCAAGAGTTTGCTAATATCATGACAAATGAAATTGAGAAGAGTCACATGGGTGAACTCAATTATTTCCTTGGAGTACAAATTAAACAGTCACCAAATGGCATATTTATTAATCAAGGAAAATATGTTAAGGAATTACTCAAACGATTTGGCATGGATAGCACAAGTAGTAAGACCACAGCTATGACTACTACAACTACCCTTGACAAAGATGAATTAGGTAAGAGTGTCGATCAAAAACATTATCGAGGTATGATTGGCTCACTCTTATATATAACTACTAGTAGACCAGACATTATGTTTAGCGTATGTTTGTGCGCTAGATATCAGTCGAGTCCTAAAGAGTCTCACTTAAAAGCTTTGAAACGTATTTTAAGATATATTAAAGGCACGTCTGAGTATGGTTTATTTTATCCACGCATCGATAATTTTCAACTTTTGTCATATAGCGATGCGGACTTTGCCGGTAGTAAAACTGACCGAAAAAGTACTAGTGGAACATATCACTTTTTGGGACATTTCCTAGTATCTTGGTGCAGTAAGAAGCAAAATTCGGTATCCCTATCTACCACAGAAGCTGAATATATCACTGCAAGTTTGGCTTGTGCCCAAATTTTGTGGATGAAACAAACCCTATTAGACTGTGGTATTTCATTTTTGAAACCTGCTATAATGTGTGACAATACCAGTGCCATTAACTTATCTAAAAATCTAGTTCAACATTCACGTACAAAACACATTGATATTAGACATCATTTTCTACGTGATCATGTTTTAAAGGGAGATATTTCTTTAGACTTTATTTCTACTGATAAACAGGTAGCAGATATCTTTACTGAACCACTTAAGGAAGACACATTTATCACTTTAAGAATAGAACTATGAATTTGTAGTTTTTATGATGTTTCTTGAAATTTTAACTTTGGTATGTCGACTTAAACTTTTATTTCAGTCGACTGACCAAGTATTTTTCGTTATATCTATTTTCCTGAGTTTTTATGCTCTAGAAAGTCGACTGTGAACAGTAATCCAGTCGACTGCCAGTTGTATTTTTGCTATTTTTGTTTATCTATTTTTGCTCTCGACTAAGTCGACTGCCCTAACCATATAATCGACTGTAGCGAATCAGTTTTCTACATATTCAAAATTTGGCACTTCTTTTGAGGCGACTCTTTTACCCTATTTTCACCTTTGACCAATCTCGTCCCTTGTGTAAAAACCCTAACTTCTACCTCCTTTTCACTTTACCCTTCACTGTCTCCCTCCCTTCCGAGGTCTCCCAGTTGGCTGGTGCTGCTGCTCTTTGGCGATTTCAGATCTTGAACCCAAATCGGAGCTCTACTGCAGTGGATTTCCCTATTTCGAAGTCCTCTTTCCTAAGATCAGTGCCTCTATTTTACTCTCTTTGTTGGTATATCTTCTTAAGACTCTTTCCCTCTCATTATTTTTAGAGTTTTTGAGTAATGGCTCCTAAAAGATCTCGTACCTCTAATGTAGAGGAGGGTCAATCCTCAAGAGACTATCTTTAGTACTTAAGATGCCCCAGTCTTATTGATAAATGGTACATTATTTGTTCAATTATCATTTTTCCGGGTAGATTTGTAAACTTTCCGGATCTTGATAGGTTTCCTCTAGCCCTATTGTTTGAACAATGTGGGTTATTTGATTTATTGTCTTTAGTAAACCAACCCTCTTGCTACTCTCACCTTATATATTTTTTTTACACAAATATGAAGGTTGTTACATCGGAGGATGGTAGTGAGATATTTATTATATCTTCTGTCAAAAATAAACGCATGAGAATCACCCCTGCAAGATTAAGTCTTATTTTGGGTCGGTCTGATGAAGGAATTGATTTAGGAGATGTTGAGATGAATGATGACATCATATTGTCAAGAATTTATTTGCCAACTCGAGGTCCTCCTATGACCAATCAATCAACTCCTATTGCTAAGTTAGTTGCACGCATATTGTTATATAACATTATTCCCAAAACAGGGAGTTATGACCAGTATTCCCATGAGTTGCAACTAGCCGTTTATGCAATTTTTGGCAATATAAAAATAAATTGGAGTCAAGTCATCTTTCATCGTCTTATAAGACTCATTCTTCATTTCTT
Organism: Hemerocallis citrina; assembly: GCA_017893485.1. NCBI lineage: Eukaryota > Viridiplantae > Streptophyta > Magnoliopsida > Asparagales > Asphodelaceae > Hemerocallis > Hemerocallis citrina. Next base: position 218,366,202 of record CM030362.1, read on the forward strand.
CCTTTTGGTGCTTTACTCACTCACATCTTCTCCGCTTATGATGTTGATCTCGATTCGGAGACGAGTATTGTAAAACACTATGAGTCCTTTGATCGTGCAAGTCTAGCACGTATGAAACTTCTCACCTCTCCACCTCGTAGGAATACACCTCCTATCCCCTTAGCCACTTCAGTTCGTCGGTCTTCTGCTTCTAGTTCATCTCGTCCTCGTGTTGATTTTGATGATCCTAGGAGTCTTTACACTTCTGTCAATTATATCATGGATCGTCAAGACGCTCTTGAAGCCAATCTTTCCCATCTCACTCACTTGTTCACCTCTCAGTTTCCTCCTCCCGCTCAAGGTGCCCAAGATGACGATGAGGAAGACTGATTAGCTGCATTTTATTTTTTGTATTTTTCTACTTCTTTTGTATTTTCTGTTTTTTATGTAGTCGTTTGAACAATGTATTTGAAATTTCTATGTATAACTTTGCTTTTGCTATGTGTTTATTATGTTGCAAATGCTCCTTTGTGTTTACTATTTTTTCCTCCTATTTTTTGTTGATGACAAAGGGGGAGAAAAATAGCTATCTGTGTATGTTTGTGTATGTGGTGCATGTTTTTCAACATATGCATATTGTACATTAGTTAGGGGGAGCATTGAGCATATCCATATCTCATCAATGGCAACTACTTCTAATGCAAACCAATACCATGAAGGCCAATCCACACAAAGGTCACCCCTCTTCAATGGAACCAATTACAACTATTGAAAGTGTAGAATGAATGTCTACCTTCAGTCCATCAACTGTGAGATATGGAACATGACGGAGACCAAGTACACCGCTCCTACCATTCCATATGCACAATGGAATGGTAGGAGCGGTGTACTCGGTCTTCGTCATGTTCCATATCTCATAGTTGATGGACTGAAGGTATCTTCATTCTACACTTCCAATAGTTGTAATTGGTTCCATCGAAGATGATGGCCTTTGTGTGGATTGGCCTTCATGGTATTGATTTGCATTAGAAGTAGTTGTCATTGCGCTTAACCAGGCTCTGATACCAAGTGTTGGATCCTGTAGGCAAGGCAAGAAACACTAGAGGGGGGTGAATAGTGTTGTATAAAAATTAAAAATGAAATTGAACTAATTCTTCTGTTCAGTCGACTTGAAAAGAGAAATAAGTTAACTGAGGCATCAGATTAGAAGAGTATTTTAGACAAGTCTGATCAGTCAACTTATAGCGGAAACCAGTCGACTTACCAGACAAGTTTTTGAAGAGTATGTTATACCAGTCTGACCAATCGACTTAAACAAGAGAGGAAGTCGACTGTCCAGACAAGTTTCAGAGTAATTAACAAGCAAGTAAAGAAAATGCAAGTTCAGAGAAATACAACCACAGAGTACACACGATGTATCCTGGTTCGGTCCTCCCGACCTACATCCAGTCCCCAAGCAACCCACTTAAGATTTTCCACTATACTTGAAAAATACAAGAATACTCTACGACGTTTAGACAACAACCTTGTCCACCCCGTAGACCTCTCTCACTACTAGAGAGAGCAAACCCACTCTTCCACCAAGAGTGAAAACCTGACTCTACAACCAAGAGCCCTACTCTCCAACCGAGAGGACCATTTTCACAACTGAGAGTGAAAAGAAAACATAAAAAGTTACAATCAACCTATAGCCTTATTTTGTGATTGTGATTTTGTAAGTGGCTATTCGGTCAACTTCTGAATTCAGTCCAAAACGAATTCAATGTTATATTGGACTGAAAATCAGAGAACCAAGACTTAAAAGATTAGAGTGCTAGTTTGAATACTTGTTCTTTTGAAAGCAATAAACTTAAACTTTCTTTCAAATGCTTGGAACCTTTCAATGGTGATTCCTAGACTCTCTATTTATAGAGAGGAATCCCTTGGACATTGTAAATCAGTTTATAAAACTGATTTAAAACGGATATAATCTTTTTGAAAATCGAAAAACAAGTTTTGAAATCAGAAAACTATTGAAACGATTTGAACGGTAGACTGGCCAGAGTTTGAAAGAGTTCAGATAGTTTCGTACTGATACAGTCGACTAGTGCCATAAGGCAGTCGACTGGTACTTAACAGCTTATTTAATTCAAACTGTTTCGACCTTTAATCTTTTAAAAAATACTCAATTATAAAGATGTGTGAGTGTGTGTGTGACAAGGCTGTTACATCAATCTAAGACTCAAAAAAGAAAAATTACAATTGTTTTACAAGACATGTAATATAACACATTGAAGCATAGGTCTTGTCTTGAGTCTTGAGTCTTGAGATGGAGCTTTAGCCTTTGTCTTTCTCTTTGAAGCTTGCTTGATCAATCTTGAGCTTTAGAACCTTGTAGCTTTCTTGATTAATTTGCTTTGAGAGCTTCGTTTGAACACTTTGCCTTTGTGTATACATGGTATTGATACAACCTGCAATATATAAAAGGTAGCACGACAATTTTGCTTTGTGTTGTAATCATCAAAACAAAGAATCAACAAGTTGATCAAGTGAAGAAGCTCAATCACTTGAATTCTCGTCATCTACTCTACTCTCTTTATTATTTTCAACTCTCTCAACTCTATATTCGTGAAGTATGGTATCAAAATTTCTCAACTCTCTAAACTGTTTATTATTTACAACGCTTTAAAAAAATTTCACTTGTTTGTTGTTCTTCGCTACTTTCTCAACTCTCTCAACCTTCCTATCATTTTTAGATTTTATTTTCACATACACTACTACTACCTCAACTCTCTCAACACTCTTATATTGTTTTTAATTTTTTACATACACTACTACTACACTACTTTTGTCAGGTCACGATCACGCAGTAGTAGCCGTAGCCAAAGTGGAGAAGAATCTACTAGTTCATCTCGTTGCCCTCTAATAATCCCACAATTAGAGACCGAGTATAATCCTAATCTTAATATAGATTATGAAAGTGTTTCTCCTCACGATTATGACCCCGACACACAACATGATGAAATCCTAGCTAGTGACACACAAACATAAGACACTGAACCCGCACAACCCACTTCATAAAAAACATAGAGGCCAAACTAGTACAATTCACAAATTTTATGACTTTGTCACCAACGTGGACAATCTAAGCATAGGACATAATGTATGTAAAACATGTCACCGAAGTTTAAAATGGAAGAAGGGTGAGGGGGCGGGTACAATTAGTCAACACATTACAAATGTACATCCCGAACTAGTACAAGACCAACTATCCCAACCAAAATATTAACCCTAGGACTATCCATGTAGATAGCCATAGCTATGATCCCAAAACTGTTCATCAGGAAATGACTAGACTAGTTACTAAGGAAGAGTTACCATTTTCCTATTCCAAGAGTAGGAATCTAGATGCCTTTAACCAAAATGCACTAAATCCACATTTCAGAAGAATTCCTAGAAACACACTTAAGTTTGATTTAAACTGTATTTCGAAATAAAATACATTTTAATTGTAATTTTGTATTCTTTAACTTGTAGATTATCAATAACGACCGATAGATGGAAAGGTTGTAATGATATTCCGATGATAAATATAACTTTTCATTGGAACGATAGTCATTGACTCATTCAAAAGAGAATCATATCACTTGCTACTTTGTCGTACCTCCTTAGTGATTTGGTTATCGCAACACATATTTTATAAGTATGTGATTTATTTCATATTCGTGATAACAAAAATTTCGATTAATTTTGATAATGCCTCCAAGAACACTAGTGCAATTATTACATTAGTTCAACATTTAGCACCTCCATGTCTTGAATTTTTTTATGTTAGATGTGCATGTCATATTCTTAATTTATGTGTACAAAATATATTAAAAGTAGTCGATCCATATATGAATGCAATTAGAAATTGTGTACATTTCATTTCTTTGAGTGGTACTATGCTTCAACAATTCATAGAATTGTGTAATCTTAAGGTAGTACATTTTTTAAAAAAAAATTAGAGATGTTAAACACCGATGAAATTTTACTTTCGACTTATTGAATGTTGTTACTAAATATAAAGCAGTTATAAATGATTTTTGTAATGCAAAAAATATAGAAGATTTTCAAATGTCTCCCGATTCTTAGTATTTTGCTGAAAGTTTGTTAAGATTTTTTGAACCTTTTAAATTGCAACTTTAAAATTTTCAAAATCTTATGATTCCAATTCTAGTAGTATTTTTTATTTCACTAAATTACTATGATTCAAACTTTTTCAGAAATGATTTCGGATCCTTACATTAGCCATATTGTTATTCCCGCTTTTGATAAAATTTTGAAGTATTTTAATCTTCCTTCTATGTTGTATTGTATTGCTATTGTAATAGATCCTCGTATCAAATTAGCCGGTACGAAAAGTTTGATTGAAATATTTTTTGCTTTACTTGGAGAAGAATCTTAATATGATTATAATGATTATTTAGCTAGATTTGAGAGGACATTGATTAATTGTTATAATTTTTACGAAGGAACTTATGCATCTAGTGGTACCACACAACAAACTAGTGTATCAACTTCTTCTTCTGCTTCTAGAGGTAAGGGTAAGAGCACATTAGAAAATGCTACTGCAAATTTACTTGCTCGTATTCAGTCTAAAAAACCTAGGACTAATGCACCTAATGAATTAAGCTGGTATAATTCACAAGATAGTGAGAGTTCTAATGCTAGGAATGAGGTGTTACAATGGTGGAAAGACATGAAACTCTATTTCCAATTCTTTCACACATGGCTAGAGATCTACTAATCCCTCATATGTCTACAGTTGCATCATAAAGTATTTTTCCTAGTGGCAGGGTTTTAACTGATTACAAGAATCACTTGAAGCCGGATTTATTAGAGATGCTTGTGTCTACAGAAGATTTGATGAAAACAGAAGACTTGACTCAAGGAAAAGCAATGGACACCTCAACAAGTGGAAGCAACTCTCCTGAAGATCACGTTGAAGCTGAGTAGGGAATTAAGGTCAATGAGATCTTATATTTAAGTTGAAGTGCACAATAGTAGTCCAATGCACTCTCTTCAATCCAACTCTATACTGTCTCGGACTCTAAATTATCCCCTTAAACATGTAATTCAATAAATTTGTATGTTTCTGGTTTTTAAAAAGAACATAGTGAATAAAGGCAAATGAAGAAAGTATGGTTCTCGGGTTCCCTAATTTGTTGGAAAAAGGACAAAAATTAGTATTCTGATTCTTCTCTGTATCGTCTATTTTCAATCTGTTGCAGTTGGTTCAAAACTTTAATTTTTACGAAGGATAAATAAAATCTTTTGTTAATGAAGCATTTTGCACACCGGGCCGGGGAGCAGGGCCTCCTCGGCCCGGATGTACTTTTCGACCCTGTTGAAGAGGTCGGGAAAGTCTAGGGGCGGTTTCTTAGCCAAAGAAGCCTTCAACTTGCCATGGTGAACATTGTGCCGAAAGGCCGCCGAGGCAACACTGACATCAAGAGATGAGACCCCCCTGGCTTCGGTTGTGATCCTCCGCACAAACTCACGGTGGGACTCTCCTTCCTTCTGCTTGAGGTCCAGAAGGGACATGCTCGTCTTCTCAACCTTTCAACTGGTCACAAAGTGAGCAAGAAAGTTTGCTTCGAGCTGGCAAACGAGAAGACCGATCCGGGGGCAAGCTTTAAGAACCATTCCCGAGCTGGGCCACGCAGGGTGGCAGGGAAGTCGCAGCATAGGAGAGTGGAAAGTGAGATTTAAAAGTTAAATTTAAAGGATTTTTTTTGGATTTCATTTTGTTTCTATATAAGGAAAAAATGAAACTCAATAAATTCTTCTAGAATTCAAATCAATTTAAACTAAAACAAGTCTCTTTATTATCTGGAATCTCATCCCTAAAATACAGAAATGTGTAATTAGATGGGGGCCCGTGTTTCCCACAGGATTATCTGCTACGTGTTCATGACTACATGATACACGACTTTGTCTGTCTGATACCCTGACTACATTACTTCCCTATAGGATGGTTATATTTCGTAGGGGATCATATAGGGTCGTGTACTCAGGTATCAGACAGACAGATATCAGATGCAGATCCAGACAGATAGATAGAACCTAAGGGTTCTCTTGGAATCCCTCCGTCACTCGGGAATCTGACAACCCTTACTTATTTTGCTTTGTCTACTAATCCATCAGGAGGGCGAATCCTGTGGAACTTGGCAAGCTCAAGAATCTCACGTTGTTCGCTTTGGCTTTCAACAACTTGACAGGGGAGATATCGCCTTCTCTTTTCAATATCTCCTCTATGGTTACCTTCCCTATTTTGCTCTGTAAACATAGAAATCCTCAAGGTTGGGAAGAGTAGTGCCCATATCATTTGGTAGCTCACCAGAAAGTTGGTTGTCCACCCTTTTGATGTCCATTATCCATTCTAATGCCCATTTTAACCCCAAAACACCAGGCTAATTATTAAACATTATTGCCTCATGTAAATTGGATTTCTCACGGTGTAAATCAATAATCTCCTGAATACGTGGTGCCCATAATTTTCCTTCGCTGATAAGGGTATGCGTGGCTTCATGGTGGTCATTGAAATACATGTTCAGACGGGAAAAAATCATTTCAACAACTGCGGTGACGGGCATGGCCTCATCATGGATCAGACCATGTCTAACAAGGTCTGGTTCCTCCTCTCAGAGATACCATTCCATTGCGGTGTTCCAGAGGAATGAATTGAGATATTGTCTCGTACTCTTTTAGATGGTCATCAAAATCTTGGCTTAAGTACTCACCACTTCGATATGATCGAAGGGCTTTAATACTTCTACCAAGTTTGTTTTGTACCTCATTATTGGTTTCTTTGAACTATTCAAATGACTTTGATTTATGTTTCATCATATATACAAACCCATATCTACTGAAATCATCAGTAAATGTAATGAAGTACTGAAAACCTCATGGCAACTTTACACGTGGTTTTCATAGCCTTATCCAACCCTTATCCAACTTCTATTTTCTTTTTAAAAATAGAAGTTGACGGATTTTAGCTAAGGAGCTCAAAGTTCAGGATTTTATTTTAATTTGAAGTTTAGTTTAATTTCGTTCAGAGCTATTATGTATTATCCCAGACGGATATTATATTTGTATAATTACTATTTTTGAAATTAAAATATTTTAATTGGGAATTACTTGGTTTTTCAAATAAAAAGCTATCTGGACATTTCAAAATCCTTGTTATTAAGAGTTTATTCCCTTAATGCATAGTAGTTGACATCTATTTCTATCGTTGCTTGGAATCAGTATGGCCAAGAAAAATGATAATGTGTGGAATGCACGTGTTAGGTTCATTCACACAACTATATACTTATAAATAGAGATATAGTATTATAGCACCAAAAAGAAGATGAGGGAGTAAAAAAGAGAATTCATATATAATTATCTATCACCACTACCTCAAGCACAAGCGAAATGAGATGTCTCTTGAGGACCTGAACTTCCTCTTTTTGTCCTTCTGTTCGTACTCCACCAAGTTGGCCTTTTCTATGGACTAATTTCCATAGAACTTGTCAGTCTTGCGATTCTCCTCTTCGACTTGCAACCTGCCCGTTTCTGCATGCAAGTGCGTGCTTAGTGATAAATGGACGGCTGTGATCATCCGAGAGAGTATTTTTAGTTTGTTGGGTTTTCGAGGTGGTGGGTCCCGCACGGCTTATTCGTCTTAAATGCTGTGCGGCCCACTCCCTAGAGTTTTAAGATAGAGCGTACTATCTGCATAAATAATTAAATTTACTTTTGACTTATATTACAGCTAATTAGGCTATAAAGCTACCAAATTACCTAGTAACACTGAATTGACGTCGGGGATTAGATATTTTTTACGTACAGGTCTTATCTTTGTGGGAATAGGGCTTTATCTATTTAATTTTTTTTTTTTCTTTAATTTTATGAATTGATGTTTTTCTTCTAGTTTCATGTGGTGGCTGATTGAGTTGGGGATTTTTTTTTTTAATCGTATTAGATTTTGGAGCCTGATTGTTCATTCCGAAAGAATAATAAGACAAGAAATGGAAAAAATAAGTGAGAAAACAAGAAAAATAATAAAACACATACATTTAGGAGCTGTACAAATCATAATAAAAGCCTATTTTAAGGAAGGAATAAATACACCCCTGGAAATATACCTAATGGATGATAGTTATGTAATTTGATTATGGTAAAAACCTTTTTTTCAAGTTGAAATGAATAATATATACAATTTTATTTCACTCTTATACTTGTTTTACATTTATTCTCTTGTATTGGAGTTTTAAAAATAATAATAAACATAAATTTAAAATTAAAAAAAAACTAAAAAAACTCGAGCCAACCCAGACCGGCCCGGACCTGCCCCTCACCCAGACAAACCCAAAAAAAACGTGTGAAAATTCCAAGAAAAAATTTAGTGTGAGCGCAGAAAAAACATGTATGGCGACCTCTCCTTCTTTGAAAAGGAGAATTAAAAGGAATGGCCCCTTATTTATAGAGAGGAGAATTTTTTCTTTTGAAGGAATATAGAGAGAAGAGAATTAGAATGGTGGAAGAGGGCCACATGAGCTCTTGGGTCAACCAAAACGTGAAGTGTGGCGTTCACTGTCTTTTTTTTATATTCAATGATTCACTATTAAAGCTAGTATTAGGTCCTATCGGGTCGGGTCCTCCACTACCTGGACCCGGACCCATACTTGGATACCTCATGGATCCAAAAAATTGGACCCGGATTCGGACTTGCGTGAACTGGGCTCGGGTCCAAGTCCGGATCCAAGTCCAAGTCCTAGTTAAAAAAATCTACCCGTCGGGTCCGATAACGAGGATTAAATATTTGCACGTAAGTATTTTGCACCCGATATCCTACAGTTCCAACAAATTTTGTATTTAAGTACATGAATAAATTTTTATTTACACATCAATATTCAACAATCACTATTTATATGTATATCCGTATAACACTATTATTTAAATTCCATATTTTTTGTGGTATTTTTAATGGGTCTGGGTCTGGGTCGGTTCTAATTTGAGCAGACCCAGACCCGGACCACGACCCGGAAGTGCATCAGGTCTTATTGTAAGACCCGGACCGATATAGATCGAGTCAGTTCCGGTCCAATGTTGGGTCTGGGTCAGATCCAGGTATGGGGTAAATGTGACAGTGCTATTCACTATTATGCTTTTATATATGAACATTAATCTTCTTATTTGATTTCTTCTGATCTGCTTAATCATAAAATCTTCAAAATGTGAAACCGAAAGAAAAAAAATCAAATCAAATCTTCGAATTTGGATAATGACTTTATTAACTTCTTGTAAAGTTACTGATATGAGTAAAATCAGAACAATACGATCTCAGCATGCATCTCGAAGCTTCCCATGATGGAACAGTAATTTTCCAACAACAACATGCCCACTAGAGGAACATGTGCCCTCTTCAGACCAATTAGATCAACCTGATCCATAATTATTACTTACTTACAGCCTAAGAAATGGGTATTTCCAGCTAGTTACAGCTGTCAGTCAAATCCCCTAATTTTATCCCTTAACTATGAGAATCTCCAACCAAATCTTGAAAGAAACATTTTTAGTCTATCTTCTACAACTGGTTCCTATCCTATAAATACCCTCCCCCCTCCATCAGTCAAAGGTAATCAATCTTTCTCTACTAAAACCCTAATCTTTATTCTAGGTTGCTGACTTGAGCGTCGGAGGGTCTTACGTCGGAGCCACCACTGTTGTTAAGAATTTTTGTAGGTTTGTTGATGTTTTCAGCTGTCGAAATTGAGATCCAGACGAGTCTAACCATCCAGATAAAGATTGAGGCGATCATCAGCCATTCATAATCAGATCCCGATCGACAGTCCAGATCAGAGATTTCACCTCAATAAAAGAACTCGTCATCTGATTGCTCCCACACCAAAACCAGCATAAACATATTGGTGCCATCTGTGGGAAAACTATAAATTCACCACTCTGATCAGATCCATCCACCAAGAACATTTCAACCATGACTCCTGCAAGAAAGCTAAGAGCAGCTACTGTCGCCTGCCTCTGATCCTCTTGCTCTGTCATCACCACCTCTTCGTCTGTTGTTTCCACATCCTCGTCCGCTGTGGAATCCCCCTCCTAGCAGGTCTGCATCGACCGGCTCCCAGCATCGACCGGCTCCCAACACAATGTCTTGAGGAACCCTGTCCTACTAAGAAACAGGGTTGGTCTGCATGTTTACCCCCTCCTCGGCGCACCCTGTGAAATTAGACCTCTGTGAGGTCATCAATACCCAACAGGGAGGAACGGACCTCTACCAGCGTCTACAGGAAAGGCACGCCTGGGAGGGTGTTTCCCACTCTGAACACCAAAGAAGCAAGAGGAGCCCTTCACCCCGGTGGCAGAAATACCATCGAACGACATTGCCACAAGGACGAAAACACAAGAGGAGCCTGACTCTGGTCAGTCGACGAGCTCCCAAACACAGCAGAGAAGAGGAGGTGCCTATGATTCGGTCCAAGTTCTTCGACTTTGCGGGTCAAATCCTTAGGGCCCTCCAAGGTGCCCCAAATAGAGATTGCCTGACAAGTGGTGCACCATATAGGAACAAACAAGAAGAGGAGTCCTGCAGTTCAACCCAATACGAGAGGCAAGAAGGCATGGTGCTCCATTGCCTTTGAGAGATGGAGAACCATCTCGATCAGATCGGCTAAAAGGATGGTCACCGAAGAGGAGGGTACCGCCCCATCCAACCTCCTTTCACTAGAGCTATCCTTGAAGTCCATGTCCCAGATAACTTTAAACTTATGATTTTTGAATCATATGAAGGTGAATCAGACCCAGCAAATCACATCGAGAGCTTCAAAACTCTCATAATGATCCATAGAGCCTCTGACGCGCTCCTCTGGATTTGGGGTCCATCTTCTCTTTCGATCAATTCAAAGAGCTCTTCCTCACACACTTCTCACCAACCGCAAAACCGAGAAGATTAGTACCTCCATGCTCGAATTGAAGCGAAGGGCGGGGAACCTTTTTTCAAATCCTCACGTCTTAGTCTAGGTCTATCCCTGCCCTTGACCCGGAAGTAGCCACAGCCACGTTCAGACACAACGTCCGAGACACTTACCTCAAAGCGTCTATGGCCAAGAAACAGCCTCGGGACTTCTCGAGCAATTACAAAGAAACCAAAATTACATCCCAGTTGAGGAGGCTCTCCATTCTTGGGACCAAAGTGAACCCTCATTTGGAAACAAACGAAGAAACGCGAATGAGGGACCAAAGAAATCACAGAAGGTCGAATCCGGCCAACGCCGTCCACCTATGGCCCCTCGCTTCGACAAGTTCACCCCCACTAAATACTGACCTATCCACTTGTCTTCATGGAGATCGAGGGAAACGGGCTACTCCGCCCACTCGTATGATGAATCCAGTAAATACGATGAGGGATAAAAGCCGATGGTGCCAATTCCATAAGGACCATGACCATGGCATGGGTGAGTGTCGAGCCCTCAAAGATGAAATTGAACCTCTTATTCACCGTGGTCACCTCTCGAAGTACACTTAAAAGGACAATGTCGAGCCCCAACCAACTTGAGCAGCCAACAAGCGTGAAGAGAAATATCCCGAGTCCAAAGACTCAGAACATATAGTCATTCTCCATTCCATCCACGAAGGTCCTATAGGTAAGGAGTCAAATTCCCCCTAAAAGACTTTTTGTATGAGATGTCAACTCAGTGCACAACGCATTTCCCATCAAGAGCAGGGGAGTTTCAGTAACTTTCTCAGACATAGATCTTGAAGGCGTCTGAACCCCTCACTGTTGATGCACTCCATGGCTTACCACAAAGTGCATCACATCTTGGTAGATAGTGGTATCTCGGTGAACATCCTTTTCTTAGAAGCTTTCGAAGGCCTCAAGCTCTCCAGTGATCGTTTAAAACCTGTCGGGTGCACCTTGCATGGGTTTTCCGGGGTTCCGGTCCAGTTCGAAGGAATAGTCACTCCCGACAACTACAGGAAAAGCCACAACTACCCGGACTTAGGCCATGGACTTTCATGGTCATCGACATGAAGGCCACTTACATTGCCATCCTCGGCCCCCCTAACCTAGCACCTCTCAACGCCGGAGCCTTGGTCTTCCATAAGAAAATGAAGTTTCCCACATCAGCTGGAGTAAGAGAAGTTAAAGGAAGTCAATAAGTGACTCGGATATATTATACGGTCATAATGGGGGGCTTAGTCCTCCCGCTCGAAGCCCTAGAGTTCCCTCAAGAACGGAACTAGGTCGTATTCGAGCCAGTTGATGAGCTAGAAGAGATCCTCTTCTCCCACAAAGATCAATCCAAGTGTTCTCGATTCAGCTAAGTCATCTCTCACCGAGTTAAGGAACAACTTGTTAGTTGCATCAGATAGAACCTGGACTTGTTTTCTTGGACTGCTACTGACATGACTGGCATCTCGGAAGATCTGATCATGCACTGCCTTAAGTGTAAACCAAGATGTCAAACCGATCCAACAGAAGCATCGCAAGTTTGCACCCGCTATGCAATAAGTGGTAAATGAAGAGGTCGGCAAACACCTAGCCACTTGTCTGAGTGGCTAGCCAATGTAGTCATGGTGAAGAAGGATAATGACAAGTGGAGGATCTACATCGAGTTTACAGACTTGAACAAAGCTTGCCCAAAGGATCTCTTTCCTCTTCCTAGTATTGATGCCCTGGTCGACGCTATGTCTGAACATGTGCTCTTCAGATTCATGGGGGGTGCAATCAATTCAAATGTTCCCTCCTGACATTCCAAAGACATCTTTAATCACCAACCAATGACTTTATTGCTAATGTGTTATGCCCTTCAGGCTAAAGAACGTCGATGCCACTTATCAACGGTTGGTGAACAAATTATTCGAAGAACATATTAGCCTAAACATGGAAGTCTATGCTGATAATATGCTTTTGAAGATTATTAAGAACAATGACCGTGTGGCCAACCTCCAAGAAGCCTTTGACGTCATGAGAAAGCACAACATGAGGCTAAACCCCTCAAAGTGTCTTTGGGGACTCCCCAGTAAAGTTCTTGGGATTCATGGTTAGCTAAAGAGGAATCAAGGCCAGTCCAGAGAAAATCAAGGCCATCTCGACATGTCTCCCCCGTCCAACTTCAAAGAAATTAAGAAACTCACAACATGTCTTACCTCCATTAGTCGTTTCCTCTCAAAGCCTTGGGAGAAGCGCCTCCCTTTCTTCAAGGCCCTCCAAGGATCAAAAGGCATCAAGTGGGGGAAATCGCAGCAAGGACTTGAATAGCTCAAGGCGCATCTCACCAACGGGGCACTCCTAAGCAAGCCAATATAATGCCCCAGATTCTATACACAGGAAATCAATGACACATCTACAATCTTTTACTTCAATTGAGTACAGATACACTACAAATTACGGAGAAAATTTTAAAACTTTATTACATCATCATCCATTACAAACATCAATGAATAATTCTACACAATAAAATACAACTTGTTTCAATACTCATGCTTCGGTCTTCCATTAGAGTCCATGACAAACTCGAGTCTTTACCACCCACCAAACATGAATCCTGCAAATCTTCCAAACTGTGGGCACGTCAGTTGAATATAACTGACGCAAAGCTAGCAATAATAGCGATCTTCTAATTCTTAACAACCCAAAAGATTTAATGCCAAAATAATGCGGAAAGCAAATATATTCTATGTGTAACAGTGTATGCCATGATCCTGAAAATCTAATGCACAAAGAGAATGCACACAATGCACTTTTCTAATGCATGCTTGTTTGAAATTCTATACCACCCATACAACATAGGTTCTGAAAGCATGCTTCAAACGTTCTTCTTATTTCAGAGTTTAATTCCTCGCTACGCATTCCTATGTCCGTGAAAAACTTCAAGATTTAGACATCATGTGAGTATTGGCTCTTGCCCCAAAACACTAGAGATCAATCTCTATCTACATATCATTGTGGAGCTTATTTCATCTATTGTCCCAAAATTCTAGAGAATATCTCACTCCACAGGTCATCCTGGTGCACTCATCACACAAAAGTCCCATGAGCGTCGATTTCGCCCTGAAACACTGGAGATCAGTGCCACTCCGTAGATTATTTTGGGACCTATTTCATCGCTCGTCCTAAAATACTATGGATTATCTTACTCTGTGGATCATTCTGGAGCTCTCTTATCACTTAGCTTTTGCTTCATCACAACTCCATTCTAGTGTATGTCCTTATGGTCAAATATAAACAACTACCTCCTAGAGCTAGCATCACCCTACTGGCCCAAAATCAACAACACTAGGAATACTAGCCCAACCTAGCTTATTCCCATATTGTGTGATTGAAAACCTTGCCGGCACCCTGTGTCTTGTTCAACCTCTAGAACTCTAACCAACTAGGATGTCACACCAAGTCACACTTTAAAGTTTTCTATGACAACCCTAACTTGCTAGTGTAACCCAAACAACGAGAATTTCGAACTATTCAGAGATTTCTAAGTCGAAATACAAATATGTAGATTCACTCACATCTCAAGTCTAACTTTTAGTCATCACACATCTTGCAAATTTCGTATAATTTGTGGTCTCACAACCTATTAATCTCACCGCTAAATCTCGATCTATTTTCCAAATATTAATAAGTTCTATTATTAGATTCTAGTTATTAATAAACAACTCATGTTTATCAACTATTAAAATTTAAGCGAGCTAGGCTACAACTAGTTCTAAGTTGATTAATTAATCACATTTCAACTCAGACAAACTCTAAGTCTAACCCGACCCATCTAGACTTAAAATCGAGCCCCACTCTAGGCCCACACTAAAGCTCACTCAAGTCCAAACCTGGGCCTAATCAAGACCCAAACCCGAACTCCATTAAAACCAAACCCGAGCCTAATCAAAACCCAAACCTGATCTCAACCACACCCAAACTCGATCTATTTACCCAGACCCAAGCTCCACTTCATCTGAGACTCGACCCAAATCCCTCTGGACCTGACCTGAATCCCCTTTCAAATCAAACCGAGCACATCAATACCCAATCCCAACAAAATCCAAACCCGAACTCCATAATAGTTTTGATCCCGAGCAAAACTTAATCTTTCTCGGTAATAAAAACCCTAAAAACAGCAAGTATAAACTCTAGAAAAAAAAAGTGAAATTTAACAAATGAAAAATCGATATTTTATGTTATTAATCAAATACCAAATGCACAATTCTACAATCATCTATGGCATGAAATTTAGAATCGAAGGATGAGTTGTTGCATGTTATGAATTCTTAACAGCATATGTATATTTCCATGAACAACACAAGCACAACTAGGTCGTCTTGTCTATTTAAATCATTCAACAAATTATCAAGAACATACTAACAAAATTTATTATGCATATATACATATCATCTCAATAATTAAAGCAAGTATTTAGAAAAACCCTAGCATGCTCTTTATATGTCAACAAACTAGCATGCTACGCAAATTAAAATAACAATAACAATAATAATCAAGAGAAGAGACGAAGGCCCACCTCTTCTCATGTCGAATTCTTGATCAATAGCCTCCAAAAGTTCTCCTCCTCCAAAACCCTAAAGCAATTCCAAAAAAAAAACCAAAGTGATATAAGGGCTCTCTCCCTCTCTCTCTCCCCCCTCTCTTTATATTGGTCGGCCAACTCCTACTACGGTTAGGGTTTGTGCTTTTTTTGTGTTGGTCTGAGTTTTTATTTGTCCATGGGCTCAAATAATATTCTCTTATTATTAATAATAACTTTAATTAATATTAATAGCCCACTAACAAATTTCTTCCATCAACATTGATAAATTAAATAGAATAATAATAAATAAATAATAATAAAAGTGCTACTATCACATTGCAATATACGCATGTTTCACGTACTAGCTTGTAGGCAAAAATAATAATAATATAAATGTTAGTTTATTTTTGCGGATTATTACATTACTCCCTCCTTAGAGTAATTCTGTCCTCAAAA
Source organism: Hemerocallis citrina (assembly GCA_017893485.1). NCBI lineage: Eukaryota > Viridiplantae > Streptophyta > Magnoliopsida > Asparagales > Asphodelaceae > Hemerocallis > Hemerocallis citrina. The sequence continues at coordinate 218,382,179 of CM030362.1, forward strand.
CTACTCTTAGTAAGGGGGAAACAAAAATACATAACTTACACGAACAACTCAGGAAAATCATTCTTCATCCGGTCTTCAAATTCCCAAGTAGCTTCCTCGAAGAGATGATTCCTCCACAACACCTTGACCATCGGTATTGCCTTATTCCTCAACACTTTTTCTGCCAAAACTTCTTCTGACTGCTCTTTATAGCTCAGGTTCAAGTTGCAACCCCTACGGTAACTCGGACAATTGATGATTTTGATCCTGCGCGTACTTCCTTAACATAGATACATGAAATGCATTATGCCCTTGTGCCAATTCTTTGGTAACTCCACCCTATAAGCCTCCTTTCCAATCCTTTCCAGTATCTTGTACGGTCCTATATATCTTGGTTCTAGTTTACCTCCCATTCCGAATCTGATCACCCTCTTTGTTGGAGACACTTTCAGGAATACAAAATCTCCTTCTTCGAACTAACTCACTTTACGAACATCAGCATAGCTATTCTACCTAATTTAAGTTCCAACCAGCCTTCTCCGAATTATCTTAATCTTCTCTGAAGTCTGCTGTACAATTTACGATCCATACATCTGCATTTTCCCTACTTCATACCAACAAATGGGCATTCGACATTTTCTCCCATACAGTTTCTCATATGGTGCCATGTCAATGCTAGCATGGTAGCTGTTATTATAAGCGAATTCTACCTGTGCTAAATACCTCTCCCAGTTCCCTTCCAAAGTCCATAAGGCATGATCCCAACATATCTTCCAGTACTCGATTCACCATCTCTGTTTTTCCATCTATTTGTAGATGGAAAGCAAAGCTGAAGTCTGTCCTAGTCCCCATGGTTACATGCAGACTCTTTCAAAATTGCAAAGTGAACCTTGCATCCCTGTCTGTGACAATTGATACTGGTACTCCATAAAGTCTCACTATCCCTTTGATGTATACTTCCGCAAATTTTTCAAGCAACGAAGTAATCTTCATTGCTAAGGAATGCGCTGATTTGGTCAACCGATCGACTATCACCCATATTGCGTCATTACCCTTCAGACTCCTAGGTAAGCTAGTTATGAAATTCATGCATATATTCTCCCACTTTCATTCCGGAATAGGCAACGGATGCAATAATCCTCAAGACTTCTGACACTCTGCCTTGACTTGATAATAAGTGATACATTTTGCTATGAAGTATGCTACATCTCTTTTAATGCCTGACCACCCAAAGTGTTACTTGATGTCCTTATACGCCTTGTTACTCCCAGTATATATTGATAGCAAGGTGATGTGTGCTTCCTGCATAATGCTTTCCTTCAAGTCCGTCCTTTCAGAAACAGACAACCTTTCTCCTAACCAGAGTACTTCATCTTTCACCCAAAAATTTGATAACTTGCTAACCAAAACTTGTTCCTTCATCTTCTGTATCTTTGGATCGAACTTCTGGCCTTCGGCAATCTTGTCTCTCAACATAGGTTTGAAGTCTCAACTGGGCTAACGTCGCTCCCAGCCCCTGTATTACGACTTCAGTTCTTGCTCGATCTAAGCCTTCAGCAAGTTCTTTTTGTACCGTAATTAGGCTGGACAAATTGCTCTTCCAGCTAAGGTCATCGACCACCACATTTGCCTTCCCAGGGTGGTACATGATTTCGGGACGAATGTCTTCTAATACTTCTAACCATAACCTATGTCATAGATTTAGATCCTCCTGCTGGTAAATGTACTTCAGACTCTTGTGGTCGATGTACATGCCTCCACTGTTTCAGAACAAATATTATTGCCGCTAGTTCCAGATCGTGAGTTGGGTAGTTCTTTTCATGTGGTCGTAGCATTCAAACCCATAAGCTATAATGTTTCTCTCTTACATCAAGACACAACACAATCCCATGTGTGAAGCATCACTTTAAATATCCCAGTCTTTGCCTGCTTGCGGTAGTACTGGTGTCGTCGCCAGCTTCTCCTTCAATTCCTGAAAACTTGCCTCACACTTGTCCGTCCAAGTGAAGCTCACATTCTTCTTAGTCAGTCCCATTAACGGTACCGCTATCTGTGCATATCCTTGGATAAACCATCGATAGTATCCCGTCAACCCCAATAATCTCCTGATTTCCTTCATAGTCGTGAGCCGAGACCATTCTTTCACTGCCTTCATCTTCTACAGAGCAATGACTACTCCATCCTTAGAAAGGATGTGACCCAGAAATGCAACTTCGGACTTCCAGAATTCGCACTTGGATAATTTTTTGTACAATCTCTGCTCTTGCTAGGCCTGATGAATCCTTTGTATAGTAGCTCTTCAATCTGCTTCTTGACCTTATCTTACTCTACAGGTGTCATCCTGTAAGGCGCTTTGGATACTGAGGCACTCCCTGGTTGTATGTCATACTGAACTTGACATCTTGATGATGTGGTAATCCAGGTAGGTCATCAAAGAACACAATCAGAAAGTCTTGGACCATCAGAATTGCCTTGACTTCTTCAGCAATCTTCCTCTTATTTAGAGCTACTACTTCTCCTTTGTATTCTTTCTTTCCTTGGAACGTCACTTCTGGCCCTCCCGGTGCTTTCACCACTACCTTCTTACTTTCACACTCGATGGTTGCATTATAGATTGCCAACCAATCTATACCGATATTGTAACACCCCATAATTTTAAATACTATATTTTGAATTAATAAATAAATTTTAAATCAATTTATTTAATTATTTTGGATTTTAGTAAAATTGGCATTTTTACACGTGCAAATATTTTTGAGGTGCAAATTTCTACTTTTAAATTTATGAATAAATTCTCTTATTTATAATTGGGTATATTCTAAATTTTAGGATATTTCTGAATAAAGAAACTATTTTTGTAAATACTTTAAAAGAAAATGGTTTTTGCGCAAAATGTCATTTGGAGGTAAATTCGAATTACAAATTTGGTTGGGCTGAGAGATTTTATCCCTCTAGTTTGATTTGATTTGATTTTATTGAGTATGTATATATATTTATGCAATTTTGGGATTGTTAGGGACTTTATTGCAAATATTTTTCTTGGTCAGGAAATTTGTTTGAAAAATCTAATCTTTATTAGTAGATAATAATTCTAAATTTTCTAGATTTTTATGAATAATTTATGGCATGTTTGCAAATATTTCAAAGTGAATGACTTTTATGTAAAATTGCCACTTAGAGGGAAATTTCGAATTTTGATTATTTCTGGCTGCAATGGGGGCCGATCAGTCAGGAGTTTTTAGGGGAGATTAGGTCTTACCATAATTGATTTAATTAACTACTTGATTTGGAAGATCTATATATATATGTAAATAATTGATTCGTGGGGAGTTTTTTGTAAAATCTTCGTAGAAACCCTAAAGATCATATCCTGGCCTATATATGTACAGCAGCAGCCATTTCTTTTCATTAGTTCACAAAAAATATTATTTTCTTTATCATTCTTTTGGAGTTTTGAAGACTTGGATCTTTGGATTTCTGCAAGGAGGAGAAGGGCTTTTCTTTCTTGTTATTACTACTGTTCAATTGATCTTCTTTGAGGTGGGTGGTACTTCTCATCTCTTGATTTGCTATATGCTTGTAGAATATAATGATGATTGATCAAGTATAGTATATATTAAGATCTTGCATGATTATAAAACTTGATGTAGATCCATTAGAGGATAAATCTCAATGAATAAGTAGTCAAATAACTTCTTCATGATTAAGTACCCTAATTGAGATGTGATTACCATGTATAAATTGTTTATTGATGTTAGAGATTAGTGATGCATGAAAGAACTTGTTTTGATTTACAAAAAATTACTTGTATGATTATGGAGTTTACAATAATTGATGGGTATTTGTTATGATAATTTCTGAACCATTGAATACATGCAAATACATTGCTTGGTTGATTAAAAAGTTGCAATTTTTATAATAATAAAAAAATTGATGTTTTAATTAAAATTAATTTCATGTTTTAGATTCTAGAGTTTTGATGGATATATGCATGATGAATGAATGTGGTAATGATAATTTTCATGAATTAGACCTCCATTTATGTTGTGATTATCATGATAAAAACAAAAAGAATGTTATTGACACATAGAAGAACTCATTGTTTTATGAACTTGTTGTATGATGATAGATTATGTATTAAATATTGGGTTTTAATATTATGACTTAGAGATTATCCTCAACATACAAATACAATTTTTTAATTGATAAAGATCTAATTTTGGGTCTATAAAATTGATTGATGATCATGGATTTAACTTGTACATGATGGAGATTTGTAGAGATACTTAGAACTTATTGTATGCTCTTAAATTCATGCTTGATTGGTTTTAAAGTGAGATTCCTTCCATGTTTATTTGATTGATTTTAAACTTGAGATTTTCTATGTTTATTCGTTGTTTTTAATTTTTAAAAATTCAAGTTTGACATTAGGGTTTGAATAATTGTTGTATGGTTGAATTGGAGTATGTTGGGTTTCGGGTTCACTGTTCCTGAGGTGAATAGTAACCCAAGTTATTGTGTTAGGGTTTGGAGTTATAGGGTTTCGGGTTTGTACATGACCTAGGGTCTGTACAGTGCTTTGGGTTATATTTATTATAGCGCCAGTTAAGATAGTTAGTGGCTTTGGGGTAGTTAGCTAGCCCAAGTGGATTTGGGCATTGTGGGCCTTTTGCTAGGTCGCACGGGTTCGAACTCGGTTAGCCCAGTTTTGTTTTGTTTTTTTTTTTTTTTTGGTTTTTTTGAGTTTTTGTCAGTTTTAAAGCATTTGCTTTGGGTTTTTTTTTTCCTGTTGAGTTTTTTAAAACCTTTGTTTTGTTTTTATTTTTCTGTTGAGTTTTTTTTAGTTTTAAAGCTTTTAAAATAAAAAGGAAAAAAATGTGTTGGGCGAAAAAATTAATTTAATAAATTTCAATGTTATAGATTATTGATTCTAAAACTTCAATTTTTGAGAATTTAATTTCAGATTTTTAGGACGAGATCCCACATGACTAAGAGCCTTGTTTCAGTTGAACTGAATAAATTTCTAGTAGAATTGATTGAACTTTATGAATGAATGAAAAGGGGTAGTTAAAAGTTGACTTTTAAACAATTTTCATAAGTTGAATATATTTCCATATATGAAAGAGTTTTATGGTAATATCGGTTGATTTAAAGTAATGTGATTAATAAAGAGAATTTTGTATAATTTAAACCAAGTTGGGTTTTGATTTGAGGCTTATGGTTATGATGTGGACCCTAGAAAGATTGTTGATGATATTTTTGAGTTATGAGACTTTAGAGGTTGAGTAGGAGCCTAACATGCCGGCAAATAAGATTTGTGGAATTTGGCAAGTGGGGCTTTTGTTATTGATTCAGTAGGGTCAATTCCGGTAGGGTGCACCATCTCTAAGGGGACTGTGATTTTATTAATTAATAATAATAAACATAAGGACATGCACTAAGTTGGGAGTGTGACGGAACTTGGGCAATGTAAGTATGAGCTCTATTGGTCACACAGATGTATTCTGGGGTTGTGCGTTGTCGTGTCTCTCTAGTATGTTTGCGCGTTGAGTGTCGGTAGGCTTATTCGTAGAATGTCTAGAAATGAGACGAATTTGATATGTTCTTGTGTGGAGGGTCGGCAGGCCTATTCACGGAATATAAGGTATATTCGTGGGTTGAGGGTCGGCAAGCCTATTCGTGAAATGTACGGTGTATCTGCGCATTGAGAGTCGGCATGCCTATTCGCAGGACACGGCAGAGAGGTGATTCTCCAGAGTTAGAGAAATGCTTACGGGGTACTGGCGTGTCTACACATGTACAGCTTTACGGGTTGTGTACTGGAGCTGGGGTCCATTCACGAAGTATCTAATCTTCTTTCTGTCACCGTAGTTGGTTAGTTGCATAACGAGAGATTGAACGCTATGAAGTGGAGAACGATAAGGGCTTGCACCGGACCTATGTAGTATGGGATGTATAGAATCCGACAAGTATGCATTAGAAACCATCGTAGGCATTTGTATTTCTTGATTTGTTTTATGTATGCTTGCTTTCTGTTTTCATCTCATACACTTGACACTTAGCCTAGCATCACTTATTGTTTTATGTCTCTTTCACTGTTGTTCTATGCTCTATTTATTATTGTTTATGCATGATTTATTACCATTTTATTAATATGCATCAAGTTTGTGATTGTGAGATCTAGAAGTATCACTATTACTATAGTTGACGTCAGTTGCCTTCAACTGACGTGCCCACTCTTCAGTTTATCTCGCAGGATTTATAAGTGAGTTGTCCAAGTAAAATGGAAGCTTGGATTTAAGATGATTAAAGTTTAAATGTTGGGTTGTATTGTAATAAATGTATTAAATTTTTCCGCTGTGCAAATGTAAGAAAAAACAGTTGTAATAAAAAGTTTTAATTTTTCCTGTATTTGATACTGTGTTTATAGTTGCAATTGAAGTTGATTCCGGAAATTGTGCCACTTATTTCTAATTTTATTTATTGGAAATTCGGGGCGCTATAAATATCATGTCAACCCCAAAACTTCCAGCTCTATAAGGTCTATTCCCAAAATTCTTTCCCCAATTTCGATATCACAGCCAGCATAGTATCTAGCAGTAGTCAGTGTATCTCCTGAAGGCATGGCCACTGCCAATACCCTGTCTGGGAAAGTCTTAGGTTCAACACCTAACTTCTTTGCGAACATGGAAGCCACAAAAGTGTGAGAAGATCCAGTATCATATAAAACTTTGGAATTTATTCCATTTATCAGTAGATATCATGTTACATCAAGAATCACATTGTTCAAAACATAACATTATTCTCTTCCAAGACCTTGTTAAACAACTTAAAAACTTAGTAAGTTGTTCCATACCAGTGATGACAACGTCTGAATTCTCTGCGTCATCTTCTATCAGCGTGAATACTCGCACTTGCCTTTTCACAGATTGATCACCATTAGCTCCTCCTTGGTTCAATCGCAGACTTCGACCTGATATGCCCCCTCCTTCCAGAGTTTTAGAAAGTCTTGGTTTTCTGTTGCTTGGGACATTCCTACTTATAATGACCCATCTCTCCACAGTTGTAACAACCCATCCCCTGAGTTGTGGTCACTCCGCTGTTTAGCCCATTGAACTTACTTTTCTTCTTCAGAAATTTCTTTTCATAATGGGTTGTCACTGTTGGCCTTTTGCCTTTGTTCCACCCTTCTTTTCTCTTCATAGCTTGCTGGAACTACTCCATGTCTGACTCGGTCATAGCTGCTCTACGAACCAGTTTGTCAAACTTTCTAATTCCCAAGGGTATCATGCGAGACCTCAAGCTCAGCCTCAGACCTTGCTTAAACTTCCTAGCTTTCCTGGCTTCATCCACAATCAGCTATTGTGTGTACCTCGACAGTTGGGCAAACTTAGACTCATATTCTCTCGCTATCATATTCCTTTGATGCAAGCTCATAAATTCCATAGCCTTGTTCTCTTGGATGTCCATGGAAAAGTAGTGATCCCTGAACTCTTCAAGAACCCTTCACAAGTCATGGGTCCATCGCCAAAAGTTCTCTTCACCGACTGCCACAAGACACTTGCATCTTTCTCCAACTGAATGGCGGCTAACTTCAACCTGTCGTTATAAACGCATTCATGGTTTAGTAAACACTAGCGAGTTCTTTCTCCAGATCAAGTATGTTGTTACTAGCTCCGTTAACTCCCACTCTGGTCCCGCCGGATCCTGCCATTGCTAAACTCACGGAAATATACCAACTTAGTCGAAGGAAGAACACTCGCATACAATACCACATCAATATAATTATGAAACTTCCATTTTTATTCATACTAATGCATTCAGTACATGTCAAAACATAGCAAAGCAATTTATTGGAGTCTAGACTTATATATGTGTTCTATATCTCCTACATTCATTATTTATACCTAAGACAATCATTACATAGTCAACCAAGGTGGTTCCTCTGGGCTACCATGAACTTCGTTCTCAATTCAACCACTTCCTGTTGTAGCTGTTCATGGCGTCATTTGGATTTTCTCTTTTCTTCCTATAGCATGTTATCAAGTTAAGTGAAGTGTCGCACAGCTCGGAACTGGAACATCCTAACAGCCTTGACCTCCGTCTACAGGGTCGTAATGCGCTACTGGTCATCCGAACTTTGTCCCTCAAGTTGTCCGAACCGAGTGTGGGAGAGACGTGAGTTATGGACTCCAGGATGATCGGCGGAGTGAGAAAATCTCCAGTATTTTGGGACAATGGTATTTAGCCATAGGATGATCTGCGGAATGGGATTAGTCTCCAGTATTCCAAAGACAAGAGCGATTCTCACGAGATTGCTCCACATCGGCTAGAAGGGAGATCCTGCGCTACGTTGCATGGCTTCAGCGAGGGCGCTGAATTCTCAAGGGGTGGTGTTTGTAACACACCGTGTTAAGTATATATATATATATATATATATGTGTGTGTGTGTGTGGGAAGTCTTCCGTTGTGCACCACCTATGGTGCTGCACATGGCGTATGCACTCGGCCTTTTCGCCTTCGTATCGACGATCCGAACCGTTCACATTGACAACACATCTAAATTAGTCTAAATATGTAAAATCAAATCATTTAAAGTTCATTTGCCCATCTATTGAAGTGTTACAAAATTGTATGGCTGAAAATTATTGTTTTTATAGTCACATGATGGATAGGCAAATATATTTCAAATGATTTGATTTTCATTGACTAATTTAGATGTGTAGATCAATGTGAACAGTTCGGATCGTCGATACGAAGGCGGGAGGGGTGGTTGCACACGGAGGGGTGGTGCACATGGAGGGGTGGTGCACGATGGAACATTTTCCTATATATATATATATATATATATATATATATATATATATATATATATATATATATATATATATATATATATATATATATAATTAGAGGGATGCCCTATAGAATCTCTATAGGGGGTGGTGTGTGGAATTTGATGGCACAGTAGAGCCAAGGAAAAGGGAAAGCAGCTGCTGCTGTTGTCTGATGTGGCTGACATCAGCGCGGAGCCCAGTTGTGAAGATAAGGGGGTCTGTGCGAGCAACTGGTGGCGTGGGACCCCGGGTTTGACTTCGGCTGTGTGCTCTCACAAGAGAGAGAAGAACAACGTAGTGGTTGAGATTTGTCCCATATCAGGAGTATTTGGGATTATATATATATATATATATATATGGGGAAAAGGGGTATGAGCAACTTGCTCATTTAGTAAATAAGCAATTGATGATGTGGCATACATGTGATTGGAAAATCAATCATTAAAATGGTTAGTTGTCCAATGTATCACATGCATGCTACATAATCAATTGCTCATTTACTAAATGAGCAAGTTGCTCATATCCCTTTTACCATATATATATATATATATTTATATATATATATATAGAAATCTTCGGTTGCACACTACTTTGGTGAGCACTCCGTGAACACTCACGAACTAGAGACCCTATGAAAAATCCGAACCGTTCATATTGTTCTATATGCCTAAGATAGCCTAACAATAAAAAATCAAGTAATTTGAACTTCACTTGCCCATTATTTACATCATCACAAAATTGTATGGCTGAAAATTAAAACAGCATGATGGATGGGCAAATGAACTTCAAATTACTTGATTTTTTTAATGTTACGCTATCTAAGGCATATTGAATAATATGAGTGGTTCGGATTTTTCATAGGGTCTCAGGTTCGTGAGTGTTCACGAAGTGCTCACCAAAACTAGTGTGCAACCGAAGGGGACTCTCTCTCTCTCTCTCTCTCTCTCTCTCTCTCTCTCTCTCTCTCTCTCTTATATATATATATATATATATATATATATATATATATATATATATATAATTTCCTGGGATTAGAGGTCACCAATCAGCTATAGTACCTTTTATGAGGCAAGCCTGTTGTGGGCAGTTGTTAGAAAAATCTCTGAATTAAGGGCAGGGCATTACACAGTAGGCCTACTAGAAGAACATATGTTGTCACTAGACCCATCTTGTAGCGCCCCGATTTCCAAATACTGGGAAAACCGAGACACGAGCCAGGACATTTTCTTCAATTAGTCACAATACACAGAAAAACAGGAGAATTTAAAACTTTTTATTCAACACCCAATGTATTACAAGTCTGAATGTCCTACAACTGCAATATATTATGATAGTGTTACTATAGTACCCTTTCATTCCCGAGTGTTACCATTTTTTAACAACTTACATCAGGGTACAAAGAATGAAGAACAACACTTGGTAACTCTCACTTGAGTACTTTTCCACAATAGGAAATCAACGTAATTATTACAGCGGAAACTAAAACATGATATTGACTCCTCGCTTTCCTTGCCTTGAGTCCTCCTAAATCTCGCACCTGTACTTCTGCGATCCAGTACCTATTGAAGTGGGGACGTCAGTATTCACTGACGCTTTAAGGCTGATAACTTAGCAGCGGATCTCCCAAAACAACATACAGAAACATGATAATTGTGTCGGTGTAGTTTAAGTGTTTGTGAGTGCCATGACTAGAATCTAACGTAATATTAACTAAGATAAGATGCTCTTATTCTAATGCAAGCAAGTCTCCGGAAAAGTATGCATACCATACTACATACGCCCCGTCTCAAGCCGTTTTCTCCATATAGGGATTTGAACCCGCGCTATGAATTCTACTTTTGTACCCATCCTGTTCTTGTGATACTACATGACTGGTGACTATTGCCTGGCGTACCGGACCTCACACCAAAAGCCAACACGAACTACAAGATACTTGCCAACCTTCTTCCGTGCTCTCAACTCGTCATGAGAAGGCATAGAACCTGCCGGGATCGTAGGGTCTATTTCCCTAGGAACCCTCTCGTTCTTATCATGGTACATTCAAGAATTAACAATCAAGCTACGAAACCCGTGCTCCCAACTTGTCATGAAAAGGCACCGCCCGTATCCCTTTGACAGGGGAATACATCCCGATAACACCACCTAGTGTCAGCCTATAGGAGAGGTTGGATTATAAGGTATCACCCCTGACACCAACTCTCACCCTTTGGCAATTTTTAGATAAAAATGGTTAAGTAACTGTTACTACCCTAACGATGTCACTAACCCTTAACCAACAAGCGGGACATACCACGGTGCTTTCAACTCGACATGAAAAGCACCGTATGTGTCCCTCTTCTAACCAAACAAGTGAGACACGGCACTGTGCTTCCAACTCGGCATGAAAAGCACCATACGCGTCCCTCTTCTAAAGAGTGCCCCAATTAACCCGTCTTAACCTGGACTTCTCAAGATCTCATCGGATCTACTCACAGCCTACAATACCTACATACGAGCCAATTAAGCTACATATGAGGTGACTACATACAAAAACAACCATACAGGTAATCAAACCTAGAAGCAACCAAACGTGCTTACTAGCAAACTTGATCTTCTATTATTAGAAGCAACAGAAGAATCTACTAACAGCCTGAAATAGGCATTCTACCAATGCGAAGCCCAAAACGACCTAACAACTTTTATATATGAAGCTATAATATACCATTCAAGCATGCATGGCTCTTGAATCTAGAACGACTAAGTAATCTCAACATGAGTTCCTTGTAGGGGATTGGCTAGAATGACCTCGCAACTTAATATTGCAACTACAACATGATTTGTTCTTCACTAGTTACAATCCACATCATGCTAGTTCTCTACTAGCACAATTTACGATAACATGATAGTTCCTTACTAATGCTATAACTACAACGCGATAGTTAATACTGCAACCACAACGTGATAGTTATTACTATAACTACAACACGATTAATCTCTTTGCTATACACTTTAACTACAAGTATGGATACAACTTACGTAGAAATCCACTATAAGTTAAAGCATGAATAGCCACTAGATTTAAGCATAGATATCTCTTACTACTTTAAGCATGGTTAATTGCTACAACTTAGCATGAGTACTAATAATTTAGCATGGTATACAACCTTAACCATTCCTACAACAATCTTAGGCATGGTAGGTAATTCAACATCAATCCTACACATTTCTAAGCATGGATTATACTTTCCTACAACAATCTAAGCATGGTTGATTAATTCAATATTAATCCTACAACAAGCTAAGCATGGATAGGTACTTAGCATCAACCTACAACATTCTAAGCCTAAATAAATTAATCTAACCATGGTAGGAACTTTAGAATGAATCCTACAACATTCTAAGCATAAATAAATTAATCTAAGCATGGTAGGAATTTTAGAATGAATCCTACAACATTCTAAGCATAAATAAATTAATCTAAGCATGGTAGGAATTTTAGAATGAATCCTACAACATTCTAAGCATAAATAAATTAATCTAAGCATGGTAGGAATTTTAGAATGAATCCTACAACATTCTAAGCACAAATAAATTAATCTAACATGGTAGGTATTTTTAGAATGAATCCTACAATATTCTAAGCACAAATAAATTAATCTAACATGGTAGGTATTTTTAGAATGAATCCTACAACATTCTAAGCATCATTAAACATGCTAGATATTTTTAGAATAAATCCTACAATATGTATATCATTTCTACATATGATAGATAATTTTAGAAGGAATCCTACAACATTCTAAACATAAATAAATTAATTTAACATGGTAGGTATTTTTAGAATAAATCCTACAACATGTATATCATTTCTACATATGATAGATAATTTTAAAAGGAATCCTACAACATTCTAAACACAAATAAATTAATCTAACATGGTAGGTATTTTTAGAATGAATCCTACAACATTCTAAATACAAATAAATTAATCTAACATGGTAGGTATTTTTAGAATAAATCCTACAACATTCTATGCATGAATAAGTTAATCTAAACATGGTAGGAAATTCTTAAAATGAATCCTACAACATTCTAAGCATAAATAAATTAATCTAATACAATCTTAGCATGGTATTTGCTTTATGAACATAAAATAAACATCTACAACTATCTACTACTACTACTACTCCATTTTAACCAAGAACATAACATACAACTATCTACTACTACTACTACTTCATTTTAATCAAGAACATAACACATAACTATCTACTACTACTACTACTTCATTTTAATCAACATACTACTACTATTTTATTTTAACAACATGCTACTACTACTTAAATGTCTACTAATTTTTATTAGTTGATTTATTATCACTAGTGATTATAAAAGGAAAGATCTTTTTATTTATTCTACAACTAGTGATTATAAAAGAAAATATCTTTTTTTATTTATTCTACAACTAGTGATTATAAAAGAAAAGATCTTTTTATTTATTCTACAACTAGTGATTTAGGTTAGTTTCTTTTCCATTAATCAAAACTAACATCTAATTTTAGGTTCTTTTACTTAAGATTATCAAGGAAAATAACAATAACAAAATAAAGTAAGAACCCTCATTTGGTTCAACTAACCATATGCTTATCTTTTAGTCCAAGTCCAATACAAGTCCTACAACCAAAAATGGTTGTATAAAAATGTTCATATGCTTTATGTGCAAGTCCATATTCAAGTCCTACAAGCCCAAAATGGTTGTATGTTCAAGTCCATATGCCTTATGTCATTTTAGTCCAATAACAAATACAAACAACAACTACAACTATAAAGATTTGATCTTTATGCTTGTTTAGCACTACTACTTGTTTCCATTCAACCATATTACTAAAAACAACCATCCAAAAAGGAAAATAAAACAAGGAGGGTAAGAAGAAGAAGAACATCAACACATCATTGAAATAAACAACAAACAAACAAACAAACAAACAAACAAACAAGGAGAAACCCCCACCTTGTTTCCTTTGTTGGAAGAACTTGCTAGCTTAACTTCTCCTTCCCCTAAGCTTTTAGAAAGCTTCTAACACCCTACAAAACAAAACTCTCAAGTTAACATGAGGTTCTCTCTTTCTTTTCCTTTCCTTTCTTTCTTTCTTTCTTTTTGATCTTTCTAAAAATGAGACAAAGGTGGAGAAGGAGGGTATTTATAGGAGGAGAGAAGGGTGGGAAATGCAAATGTGCACACACAAATTTGCACATAAACCCTTCCCTAATATGGGGGTCGGCCATACCTATAGGAAGGGGGGAAGTGGTGGAGGTAGTATGTGGTGGAGGTGTGGTGTGGTGGAGAATTAGTTCTAGAAGAATTTCTCCTAATTCTCTCATGCACAATTAGTCTAAGTTAAATGCTTATAAAACCCTAACAATCTAATAGGTTTGTCATAACAAGGGCAAGTGTTTTGTCCACACAGTTTGTATAGTATTAATCGACATACTACACGTATGTGCGCATATATGTCTGTATACCGAAAATCTTCGCATAATCCGTATAAAATAATTTAATCTCAGAAATAATAATAAAATAAATTCTATTATTGGTTCGGAAGATCGCGGTATCAATTTGATACACTACGGATGTATACTGACCGATATCTGGGTATAGATAACGTCTATGAATAAACTGGGTGAAAATCACCAAAATATTCTAATTTTGGAATTAAAAACAAAATAATAATAAAATAATAATTTATATACGGTAATATCCGTCCGGGATATTACACATCTGCTCAACCCGATCAATAATTATGGCTTACTTGCAGCCCAAGAAGAAGGGAATTCTAGTTAATTACAGTTGTGAGTCAAAGATACATTTTCAGGTATATCTTCTGTAACTAAATCATAGCCTATAAATACCGTCCCCCTTCAAAGGTAATCTATCTTTCTCCACTAAAACCCTAATCTTTATTCTGGGTTGCTGACTTAAGCATCGAATGGTCTTACACTAGAGCCTCCTCTGGTGTTAAGACTATTTGCAGATTTATGGACGTTTACAGCAGTCAAGATGAAGATTTATGCAATCATTAGTCGTTCATATTCAGATCTCAATCAACGATCCAGATCATTGCTTTCTCCTCAATAAAAGAACTCATCATCAGATTACTCCCACACAAAAATCAGCAGCAACACTAACAAATTAATGTTTTACAGTGCTAGTTTGCAAATTATAACTTTAGTTCTTGGTCATTCAAAGTAAAAAAATTGTGTAAGGTCAACATTCCACATTATATTTCTTTATTAAATTGGAGGAAATTAGGTATAATCACCGCAAAATTAAATTTTTTACAACTCATTTTACTTTTGATTAATGTTATTAAAGTACAAACTAGTAAAATGCACACATGCAAATGCACAAAAAAATAAAGTAATTTGACACCAAAATTATCTTAAAAGTAACTACATTATCTATAAATCATTGTAAATCATACCATTCTTTTCAAAGTTGTAATTTTCTTTCCTTTATTATAAACCTAGCAATATGCACGTGTGGTGCACGCCCTAACATTTTTTAAAAAAAGTAAAGACTACGATTGCTAAAAAAAGAGTGAGAAAGTACATGTACGCAATGAACTAAAGGAATTTTTTTAAAGATGATTAGAAATATTTATTAAGTATTTAATTAAACAAAGAAAACCCCAACTAAAAGAAATTAACCCAATTAGAACACTAAATCGAAAAACCACTCATAATGTAGATATTGTCAACACCACCAAATACCGCAGCCGCAGGCTTCGACCTAAATGAATTCTAGATCTTGTACTCCACCTTCGTCCCATCCTCATACTACTGTCACGCCCCGCTTCCCAAAATACGGAATACGAGTGCATGACTAAGCCCAGCGAATGATTTCTCAATCATCCATAAGCTGTAGGATCGACCCAGCATCACAACAAGTATATAACAAGAGAGATATATAAACCAAGCATGCATGAATAATTTTCTAGCAACAGAAACAACTGAATTATAATAAACCATCCAAGTAGTTTCAAGTCTGAATCAAAGTAAAACTCGGGAACATCAGCCCGTTACAAGTTCTCAATTTTTCAAGAAAAATAATAATTCAAATAAACTAATAATGCAAGAAATTAAAATGTTCCAGTCAAGTCCTTCTCCACTTGGAAACTAGAACTTTTGCTCACCAAGTCCCGCGGGCAGCTCGTCTCCAAAGTCTGTTTAATAAACATAAACAGGAAACAAAGGGAAAAACAAGAGAAAATGCCCTTAGTGCAAGCTAGGGCCACAAATAGTGAAAGCAAGTACAAGTAAGGAAAAGACAAGAGTTGGAATCAAAAATATAGCAAGAATTATGAGGAGTAGTAGGCAAATTCAAAGACTAGCTAGCAAGAGGGATCATCTTAATAACTAGGTTGGATAACAACTGCTAGTGGTGAATCACATGTCAGGTACACCTATAAGGGTAATTAATATCAAGTGTCAAACTCAAGTCTAGTGTCATATGTTATTTTAAATGTTAGGTCTCAAATGTCTAGTCATCAAGTCCAAGTGTCAAGTTATCTAGCTCAAGTTTCTCAAGTCCAAGTCTAGTTCAAGTTATCGAGTCCAAGTTATCAAGTTCAAGTCTAGTGGTGAGTTACTAGCTAGGTAGCACGACATGCATCCATTCTTTTACTACATGGTTGCTACAGTCAAAGCACTTTCGTTTAGATCTAGTAATGGATTTTATAGGGCGGCGTACTCAGGTATCAAGTATCAAGCAAGCCATGGTTCATGAATCGAAAATTTAATAACAAGTTCACGAAGCAAGTTCGCGAATCCACAAGCAAGTTCAAGAACCGCACAATGGGTTCAAGAATCAACAAGTTCATGAGCCGAGTAACCGACTCCATGAATCAAACAAGATACAACAAGTTCATGAACCAAGTATTGGGAAACACGGGCCCCCTTCCGAGTACACGTATCTATATTGTCCACTCTATAATCTTTCCCAAACCCCGGCTTGTTATTGTTATTAACTCTTATCAAGCAAGCACACCTAAGTAAATGTTGTAAATTAATTCTAGAAAAATTTAGGGATGTCCTAGATGATGTCCAGCAGCTACACACAAAATTTGGGGTCAAACGCACGCTGTTTGTACAGCTAAAATAATTCGCAAAGTCAATATATACAGCAGTTTTTACAAAACTGCGCCTACTGACACAGCTGCAGTATAACAGCCATATCTCCTAGACCGTAACTCCAAATTCAATCATTCTGGAGTCTATCGACATCTACACATCCTGATCTACGTTTCATATTCAGGGCTCGGGTCCAAATTCCAAAGATAAGAGGGTCGAAACCGCAAAAGAAAATCCAGACAGCAACATAGGGAAATAATTCACTAATGTAGATTTCATAGAATTATGTAATTTGGTGTCTAAAATCATTATGTGGCACAAATACATGGTAATGGGAATCAAACAGCGAATAATAATATTTTCCAAGTCATAATAATCACAAATTGCCAAAAACACTAAATTTATATGCGTCTACAATTTCTAGGGGTCCTTAATTCATATGTCCATGTGATTCGCAAGTTCAAGGAGATAAAGGAGTCCAATTGAATTATTATTTAATACGAGGAAGTTTTGTGACTCTTAGATTGGTGAGTTTGAAGGTTCAAATTGTTTTACTATGATATTTCAAAGGAGAGTCACAAACTAACTACATGTGGTATTTCAAGGAGACTTGTACTAGGACAATAAGATGTACAAGGTTACTTGCCTTAAATGACGATTAAAATCTCCGCTTGTTGAAGCAAAAAGAGTAGAAAAATCCCCAGAAATACCCTCGAAAAACGCGTGCAAAATCTGATCGAAGATCGAGCTTTCCTGTACACACGATCGGCCAAAACAGCGGACAGCAACAGGGATCTGGTGCGGCACGAACAGGGAACACCGAATCAGCCAATCAGATTGATTCCCACACAGCGGATCCCAGGACAGAACAGGGAACAGCAAGTCTGGATCTGGTGTGGACGAACACAGAACAGCCATCACGGCGCACAGATCTTGACGCGATCCAACGGCTGCGATCGATTCCCGCCCAACTCCTCCTTCTTCGTTCTTCCTCTTCGTTCTTCTTCGTTCGATCGACGCTGTTCGAAACAGGGAGAGTGGGAGAGAGATGGGGCGGCGACGGCGGCGTGACGGAGTGCGGCGACGGCACAGGCAATGGTGCGACGTCGAGAAGCGACGGCGCGCGGCGATGGATGCTCTGTTCGTGGGTTCGAACAGAGGGTGAGAGCGGCGTTGGGGTTCGCGGCGTCTGGCGAAGCAGCGGGGATGGTGATGGAGGTGGCGAGGCGACGGGGAGTCTGTCGAAGTCGAGAGTGAGGGTGAGGGAGTCGTCGAATAGGTGCGGCGAGTTGGATGGGTTCGGAGTTGATGGGTTCGATGGCGAAGACGATGGTGGTAGGGAGATGGCGGTGGTGGTGGCTGTTGTGGTGCCGAGGGGTTGACGAGGATGGATTGGGGCGAGTGTGATCGGAGTTGTGGAGGAAAATGGGTTGGCGAAAGATACGGAGAAGGGATCGGGGTGAAGACGATGAATAGCGGCTGAGAAGAGATAGGTTTAAACAGTATTAGGGTTAATTAGGGTTTATATACTAGGGTTAGCGGGTTTGCGGGTTTGAGAGTTTAGGGGATCTGATTCAAAAAGAGCCCAACAGAAGAAATGGTCAAAATGCACAATAATGAGGATTAGAGAGATAAACGAGAAGAATCGGTCTATTTCTCATGAAGAACGGGGCAAGATGGCACACAATTGAATTTGATAAAGGACCCACAATTGAGTTGAGACAAAAATAAATGATTTTATTCGAACTGAAATAAAATACGGGATCTCAAATAGACAAAAGAGTACAATTGAGAGAAATACAGTTTAAAATACGAATACGGGGTAACAGGAGTTACAACTACACCAAACAAACCCCCCAAAATAACCCTAATCAACCACAACCCGCAAAAAATCCCCAAATATCAGATCTTTACAAAACCATAGCAATAATTACCTGAAAAACCACATTCTTCTCCCAATAAACAGACTCCCCAACCACCAAATTCCTCTTGCAAAGTGCATCCTCCTTCCCTTTTGCTACAAAAATCCCATTGTGACTATGTGGTTGAACAATCACCTTGCTCCCTCCCTTCATTCCTCCGCCACCATGACACCTCAACCACGTCCTCTGCCTCTCTTGCCGTTGTGGCCGCCACCACGATCGCCACCCCAACCACCACCCCGGCTGTCGTCAAATCCACCGCAGGCACGTCCTCTAACTCCGCTGCCGCTGCCATCGCTTTTACTTCTGAATCCATCACCTGGCCTGGAATAAGAAAAGATAAAGATTAGATACTTTTGCTGATATAAAGACAAATATTGGATCTCATGGTTGTGATTAGGATTTTGGAGAAAGGGGAAGATGATATCTCACAAAATACCTACCTCGAACCTCAAATTCGATCACCCAACCCCTAACCCCTCACCTGAAAGATTATAGCCCAAAAAATGAGATCAAATCCAAAGAAACACCCACCTTGATCCCAAAATCCGAGCATCCAAATCCTAACCCTAAATCGGAAAAAGAGAAAAAGAGAAAAAGCGAGAAAGTGAAAATGGGGGAGAAAGAGATAAAGTGGAGAAGAAGAGGAGACGTGGAGCAAAGAGAACCACAAACTGGATGTGTAACCCCTGTTTCCTTTATTTGTATTTTTCTACTGTATTTCATTTCATTGTACTCTTTTTTATTAATCAAAGATTCTGTATTTTTGTTCCAATTCTATTAAAAATCATTTCTTTTGTTTCGACTCAATTTTGTGCCAATATTTATTTCAATTGCATCTTCTCTATCCGCTCTAATTTGTTGTTCTTCATGGGGATTGATTGTTTCATCTCATCTATTACATTTTTTTCCTAATTATAGTGAATTTTGACCCAATCTCCTTTTGGATCCTACTTAAAACCGCTATCCAATAACCCACAACCCAAAACCCTATACTATATAAACCAAGTAACTCTAAACCCTAATTATCCCTTTAACCTAACTACCCTCTACTATTGAACCCTAGTAGCCGCCAACCCCCATTTACACCCACTGTTCATCTTCCTCGTCGAGACTCTCGACCCTTCGACTCCCATCGCCGCCCTCCGCCTTTTTCCCATCACCCGGTCCACCTCAGTCGACTACCACGCTCCGAACCCATCCACCGCAAATGCCACCACCTCAATCAAACCCATTGCTCCATCACCTCCTATTTCTCCCACCGAAACTGAGCACCGCTTAGCGCCACCCATCGCTACGTCGCTCCTCGACCGCGAGCATCGCAACCCTCACCACTGTCACCCCCGTTGGAGCCCCGTCGTCTTCTTCTTCCTCTAGGTTCTCGTTGAACCCATCAAAGCAGAGCGCTCTGTCGCCTCCCCAACATCGCCACCGTCGTCTTCCTGTGTCGAGCACCCCTCGACGAGTATCTTCTTGTACAATTTATTGTTCTAGTACAAGCATTTAATTGAAAATACTGCAAGTAGATTGTAAATGTGACTCCCCTTTGGCTCATCATTTGTTGATCTTATTTTGTTCCTTACCAATCCCATGATCTTAAGAGTCAGAAACTCCCTTTGATACTTATTACACTTTGGTTTGCATCACACGTTAATTTAGACCCATATAAATCATAATTATAAGGCTTTTAATGCAAAAACTATCTTTGTTTGCTGCTATTCCCGTCTTTACATACTGTTTCAACCCCGATAACATCAGAATCTGGACTTGAGTCTTGAATATGAAACTTAGCCCCAGATGTCTAGTTTAATACCCTTTTAACAAAATTGAATTCCGAGTTTCGGTTTCGGAGTTATCGCAGTTTTACAGTTGCTGTATCTGTAATCGCCGATTCATAAAAACAGCTGCATCACATTGTTTTACAATTAATTTAGCTAT
This sequence comes from Hemerocallis citrina, assembly GCA_017893485.1. NCBI lineage: Eukaryota > Viridiplantae > Streptophyta > Magnoliopsida > Asparagales > Asphodelaceae > Hemerocallis > Hemerocallis citrina. The sequence continues at coordinate 218,402,964 of CM030362.1, forward strand.
GCTACCTATGAGATAATGACTTGAAATTTTTCATGCTGATACTACACACACTAGAGAACATTCCCTAATTTTCTTGGAATTAATTAATGAATTTTCAAACCTGTTTCATATGTATAAACTCAGTTTTACAAATTCTGGCTAAACACAAATTCTGTGTAGTTTGCTATTTTGACACATGATGATACAGCTTTTATGTATCTTATTTATATGCGTTGGAACCGGGCAGGAGTCTAGTTTCTAGAACTTCTAACGGATCCACATTTGCTACCTTATAGCAACGATAATCATAGTTTTGGTGCAGCAACGTCAGGCTGTCCAGAATTGGTATTCTCGTAGTTCTTGATAATTTTAAATTGTGTTGACCCTCGAATATGCCTTCTAATTATCTTAAACTTGTTCCATAATCTTGATCATGTTTACTTGATCTGTTTCGCATACTTTTATGTTTGATTAATGATAATAATAAATAACAAGCCGGGGTTAAGGGAAAGACCATAGTAGTGGACAATATAGATAAGTGTATTCGGAAGGGAGCCCGTGTTTTCCAGTACTTGGTTCGTGAACTTGTTGTATCTTGAGCGTATTCATGACCCCTTTACTTGGTTCATGAACTTGTTGTGCATTCATGAACCCACGGTTGGTTCTTGAACTTGTTAGTGCATTCACGAACTTGGTTCGTGAACTTGTTACATTATTTTTGTATTCATGAACCATGCTTGCTTGATACCTGATATCTAAAATCCACCACTAGGCCTAAACGTAAATTTTTATAAGTAGCAACCAAGTAGTAAAAGTATGGACGCATGAATTGCTACCTAGATAGAATTAAACATTAGACTGAAGAATAACTTGTCACTTGTACACACTTGATACCCTACTTGATGCTTGATACTTGGTACTTGTTACTTGACATTTGTACTTGATACTTGTTACTTGATGCTTGATACAATTACATGTTCACTTGTCACTTGTTCCACTACTTGTACTTGCTACCCAATCTCGTTACTTGAGTTGTCTTACTTGCTAGATAGTCTTTAGAACTCCACTACTTGTTGAATCCCAATTATATCATGTTATACATTCTTCATTTCATATCTTGTTTCATATTTTCTTGCATATATTTTCATACCCTTACTTGTACTACTTGCAGCTCTAACTTGCACTAAGGGCGTTTTGTTTTGTTTTCTCCATTTTTTTCTTTTTATGTATATATATACAGACTTTGGAGATGAATTGCCTGCTGGAATTGGTGAGCAGACGTTCTAGGCTTCGCTTGGGAAAAAACTGCTTTAATTATTTTGTATTTGAGTTATTTATATTTGTTACTACTTGAAACTTGTAACGGGTTCCGAAGTTTTATCTTTTGATCTAGATCTGAAAATTATTTGGGATATTTATATTTTGTTTCAATTGTTTTCTGTTGATTAATAAATTATTCATGCATGCGTAGTTGTGCATATTTTGTTATATTCTTGTAATGATACTGAGTCGATCCTACAGCTCATGAATGATGAAAATCATTCGTTAGGCTTTGTCACGTACTCGTATTCTGTATTCCTTTTGGGAAGCAGGACGTGACATGGTTTTTAGTTGTATCAGAGCTAGGTTTGGCTAATGTATTAGTTTGACTAAAACATTAGATAGGCTTGACTCAGTCAGGATTAACTCAGCTATTAACAGGCCATGCAATTGCATGAAAAATTGATTATCAACTTGAACTGGATACTAATTGTTTTTGGTTTTGTACAGGCTATGGCTCGTAAGAATGCTTCGTCCTCCCGAACTGAGGGCGATCAGTCGGAGGATCCCACTATTGTACAGGTGTTGCAAATGCAGCATGAACAGAATGAGCTGCTGATGCAACAAATGATGCAGATGCAGCGGGAACATGGTGATCTGATAAGGGTAGCTCTAGAAGCTGCCAACAGAGAGCCCGTTGTACCTGTGCCCGGGGTGCTACCACCGTGACTTGGCAATGTGGCAGACTTCATGAGGCTACACCCAGACAAATTCTTAGGCACTGAAGGTCCGGTAGAAGCTGAGCAATGGCTTATCAGGACTGAGCAGCTATTGATCGCAGCAAAGAAAGCAAATGTTGATTGCATGGATATCGTGACATCTAGCTTGTTGACCTCGCCCACATCTGGTGGCGAGCTGAGATAGAACAGCTAGGGTGCTCCATCGCCTGGGCCGTCTTCAGAGAGAGCTTTCTCACGAAGTTCTTTCCCGATGTCACCAGAAATGAAATGGAGCGGCAATTTTTCACGCTTACTCAGGTTCGTCAGATAGTGTTTATTATGTAATTTTCGTTGTTAATTCATGATATATCAATGTTTAATTAAGACACTATGTTGAACCAGGGGAGTCGGACCGTAGACGAGTATGCTGCGGAATTCACCCGACTGAGCCGCTTTGCCACTTCCATGGTGGTGAATGATGAGAATAAGGGCCACCATTTCTTATTGGGCTTGGACATTGAGATCCAGGATCGCCTAGCTACCTTGCGACTCCGATCCTGTGCTGACATCCTAAAGGCTGCCAGAAGCCAGGAACAGACTAGTAGGTAGAAGCGCGCCATTCAACGGTCTGCTTCGCATCCTGTCGCTGCTAAGCCCACTGGAGGGCCAATCAGGAGGCCGGTTCCAACCTATCCTGCTAAGGCAGCTCCCTACCCTTCTACTGCTCCACAGAGAGAGGGGTACTGTAACTTCTATCAGATTCCAGGGCATATGCGCAAGGATTACAAGCGGGCCAACTGCCGATACTTTGAGTGTGGTGCTGGTGATCACACAATCCGGGACTATCCTCGGAGGAGGTATGTGCTGCCCGCTGGTGCGCCAGCTCAAGGCTAGGTAAGGCCACCACTTCCTCCTCAGCATCAAATCGTCGGTCAGAGGACCGCTGCCACGAAGAGAGGTCAGGCCTTCAACCTAACAGCAGAGGAAGCCGAGACCGTAGAGGAGGTCGTTGCATGTATATTGTGTTTTGTTGTTTGTTTATCTATTCCCTGCTTTATTTGTTTATCTTTGCATCATTCATTTTTGTAGACTTTCTTTTCCACATCAATATTCCTTATTCCTTATTATCTACACTATTCATCTCTTCCCATGTTTTTGATTCTATCATAGGTATCATTCTAGTTCATTCTTTTCCTGCCCATGTCCTATTTGATTCCGGGGCGACCCATTCCTTCGTCTCCTCTTACTTTGTGGATCAGTATCAGTTGGAGTGCAGTGCTATGCCAGCAGCTTGGAACATCACCACAGGTTGTGGTGTTGACGTTTGTTCTAGGGAGTGCAAGCAGAGCCCTATGATAATTGGGGGCGCAAATTTCAAGACATATCTGATACTGATCGGAAATTTCGGGATGTGATTCTCGGCATGGATTGGTTGGGGGAGTCTCATGCTGTTATTGATTGCTGAGCAAAGAAGGTTGTGTTCAGGATCCCAGGCCATGTGGAGTTTGAGTTCCATGCTGGGGAGACACTCATTAGATGTGGTAAGAAGGTGGCAGATGGAGAAGGTTGTGCAATGGAGTTGCACACAGGCTGTGAGGCTGCGCCTCTAGTAGTGCGGAAATTTCTGGATGTGTTCCCAGAGGAATTGCCTGGGTTACCTCCTGATCGAGAAGTGAAGTTCGGCATTGAGGTTCAGCCGTGTACAGTGCCAATATCGAAGAGCTCGTACAAGATGGCACCGATTGAGCTTGCAGAGCTGAAGGTACAGATTCAGGGTTTGTTTGATTTGGGTTTTATCAAGCCCAGTGTTTTTCCGTGGGGAGAGCCTATTCTGTTTTTCAATAAGAAAGACAAAAGTTGCAGGTTATGCATTGATTACCGAGATCTGAACAGTGTCACTGTGAAGAATCAGTATCCACTACCCAGGATCGATGACTTATTTGATCAGTTAGGCGGTGTTGCAGTCTTTTCGAAGTTGGACCTTCGCTCGGGGTATCATTAGGTGAAGGTGAAGGTAGCAGATTTGCAGAAGACTGCGTTCAGAACCAGGTACGGGCATTACGAGTTCTTAGTGATGCCCTTCGGAGTCATGAATGCCCCAGCAGTGTTTATGAGCGTAATGAACAGAGTTTTCTCCCCATTCCTAGACAGATTTGTGGTTGTCTTTATAGATGACATCTTGGTGTATTCTCGGAACCAAGAAGAGCATGCTGAGCATCTGAGGTTAGTCTTGCAGACTCTGAAGGAGAATCAGCTCTTTGGGAAACTCGGCAAGTGCGAGTTCTGGCTTGACCAGGTCACGTTCTTGGGGCATATTATCTCGGGCAAGGAAATCTCTGTTGATCCATCCAAGATTGCTACAGTGAGAGATTGGCCAGTGCCTAAGTCAGTTTCAGAGGTGAGAAGTTTTCTCGAGCTAGCAGGGTATTACCGGAAGTTTGTCCAAGACTTCTCGAAGATTGCTGGACCGTTAAATAAACTGACAGGGAAGAATCAGAAGTTTGCTTGGGATGGGGCTTGCAGTGAAGCTTTTGCAGAGTTGAAGAGCAGGTTGACGTCAGTGCCAGTGTTGACTATACCGAATGGTTCGGGTGGTTTCGTGATTCACTGCGACGCTTCAGGCAGAGGTCTAGGTGCAGTGTTGATGCAGAAAGGTCGAATTGTGGCTTATGTGTCCAGGCAGTTGAGGCCACATGAGAAGAACTACCATACTCATGACTTAGAGTTGGCAGTGGTGATCTTCACTTTGAAGCTATGGAGACACTATTTACTCGGAGACCGAGTAGAAATCTTTACTGACCACAAAAGTCTCAAGTATTTCTTCACCCAGAAGGAGTTGAACATGATACAGAGGTGCTGGTTGAAGTTGATGGCTGACTATGACATCAATTTACAGTATCACCCCGGTAAGGTGAACTTGGTGCCAGATGCGTTGAGCAAGAGGCCATTCGCCATGTTCTTGACTAAGCAGAAGGAGCTTGTTGAGCAGATGAGAAGGTTGGACTTGAATGTGATTTTGCCAGGCACCGATCGAAGTTGTATGATGCTTCAGTTGCAGTCATCGCTGGTAGAGCAGATCAAGGAACCACAGGCAGGTGATGAGCAGTTACAGAGATTCAGAGCCGAAGTGGAAGCAGGTACAAGGACCGATATGGTCATTCACTCAGATGGATCACTTTGCTTTGGGGCTAGGTTGTGTGTCCCAAACGGTGAAGTCAGGCAGAAACTGCTTAAGGAAGCCCACCAATTGGCATACTCTATTCATCCCAGTGGTACTAAGATGTATCGGAATTTGAAGCTTCACTTCTGGTGGCATGGTTTGAAGAGGGCGTAGCCAGATTTGTGACTCAGTGCCTGATTTGCCAGCAAGTGAAGGCAGAACATCAGAGGACCGCGGGACTTCTTCAGCCTCTTCCCATTCCAGAGTGAAAGTGGGAGCACATCACCATGGATTTTGTGACTGCCTTGCCGAGGAGTCCTAAGGGTCACAACGCCATTTGGGTGATTGTCGACAGACTAACGAAGAGTGCTCACTTCATCCCCTTCAGAGTTGGTCAGTCCACTGAGAGTCTCGCAGAGAGGTACATGCAGGAGATTATCAGGCTTTATGGGGTTCCGGTCAGCACTGTATCTGGCAGGGATACCAGGTTCAAATCTCAGTTTTGGGAGATCCTTTAGAGCAGTCTTGGGAGCAAGTTGAAGTACAGTACAGCCTTCCATCCTCAGACAGATGGGCAGTCAGAAAGAACCATTCAGACATTAGAGGACATGTTGAGGTCCTGTGTGCTACAGTTTGAAGGATCTTGGGAGGATCACTTGCACTTGATAGAGTTCTCATACAATAACAACTATCAGGCCAGTCTTAAAGCTGCACCGTACGAGGCACTATATGGTCGGAAGTGTAGGTCACCAGTGTGCTGGGATGACATTGGTGAGAGTAAGTTGTTGGGGCCAGAGTTGATCACCAGGACTGTCGATGCAGTGGCTCAGATCAGGAAGCATCTTCTGGCAGCGCAGGGCAGGGCAGATATCCATAGAAGACCCTTGAAGTTTGAGGTGGGGGACCATGTGTTCCTTAAGGTATCGCCGTGGAGAGGCGTTATCTGATTTGGAGGTGGAGGCAAGCTAAGCCCCAGGTTCATCGGGCTGTTTGATATTGTGGAGCGAGTAGGCAAGGTGGCCTATCGACTTGCATTGCCGCCGGCTCTATCTGGGGTGCATAATGTCTTTCATGTCTCCCAACTCAAGAGGTACATCAGGGATGAGAGCCATGTGATCGACTATTTAGAATTGTTTGTGCAGCCAGATCTGTCGTGTGAGATTCCGCCAGTTACTATCTTGGACAGGCATGAGAAGGTGCTGAAGAATAAGGTCATCAAGCTGGTTCAGGTTTCTTGGAATCCTCACTCGCCGGGTGAGTCGACTTGGGAGTTGGAGGAGGAGATCTAGAAGAAGTTCTCCCATTTGTTTGTGTAGTCTCCTTGCTTTTTCTTTTCTTTTGGGGGTTGCCCTATCTACCATTTGTTTGAATTTCAAGGACGAAATTCTCCTTGTTAGGCGGGTAGGATTTGTAACCCCTGTTTCCTGTATTTATATTTTTCTACTGTATTTCATTTCATTGTACTCGTTTATGAATCCAAGATTCTGTATTTTTGTTCCAGTTCTATTAAAAATCATTTCTTTTGTTTCGACTCAATTTTGTGCCAATATTTATTTCAATTGCATCTTTCGTATTCGCTCTAATTTGTTGTTCTTCATGGGGATTGACTGTTTCATCTCATCTATTGTATTTTTTTTCCTAATTATAGTGAATTTTGACCCAATCTCCTTTTGGATCCTACTTAAATCCGCTATCCAATATCCCACAACCCAAAACCTTATACTATATAAACCTAGTTAACTCTAAACCCTAATTATCCCTTTAACCTAATTACCCTCTACTGTTGAACCCTAGTAGCCGCCAACCCCTATTTACACCTACTGTTCATCTTCCTCGTCGAAACTCCCAACCCTTTGACTCACATCGCTGCCCTCCACCTTTTCCCCATTACCCCGTCCACCTCAGTCGACTCCCTCGCTCCGAACCCATCCACCGCAAACGCCACCGCCTCAATTGAACCCATTGCTCCCTTGCCTCCTCTGTTTTCCCACCGAAACATAGCACCACTCAGCACAACCCATCGATGCATCGCTGCTCGACCGCGAGTGTCGCCACCCTCGCCACTGTTGCCCCCATCGGAGCCCCGTCGTCTTCTTCTTCCTCTGGGTTCTCGTTGAACCCATCGAAGCAGAGCGCTCTGTCGCCTCCCCAACATCGTCGCCGTCGTCTTCCTACGTCGAGCTCCCCTCGACGCTGCCACCAGTCACCGCTACGGTCGCCCACAGTCGTCGCTCGCATCGTCGGTCGAAGCCCCCCGTCGCTGTGGAGAAGAAGGAGAGGGAAGAAGAGTTGGGCTGTTTTGAATCTCAGCCGATCTATCTCATCAAGAATGTGTCCATCAGATCATATCAGATCTGATCTCCATCATCAAATCAGATCAGAGCATTCTGAGCCGTCGATCTTCATCGATCTTGATCGCCATTAAGATCCGTGCCGATCCGATCCATCCAATCTTGATCTTCGATCAACATCCTCATCTAATCAAGGCAAGTATCTTTTGTACAATTTATTGTTATAGTACAAGCGTTTAATTGAAAATACTGCAAGTAGATTGTAAATGTGACTCCCCTTTGGCTCATCGTTTGTTGATCTTATTTTGTTCCTTACCAATCCCATGATCTTAAGAGTCACAACCTCCCGTTGATACCTATTACACTTTGGTTTGCATCACACGTTAATTTAGACCCATATAAATCATAATTATAAGGCTTTTAATGCAAAAACTATCTTTGTTTGCTGCTATTCCCGTCTTTACTTACTGTTTCAACCCCGATTACATCAGAATCTGGACTTGAGTCCTTAATATGAAACTTAGCCCCATATGTCTAGTTTAATATCCTTTTAACGAAATTGAATTCTGAGTTACGGTTTGTGAGTTATCGCAGTTTTACTGTTGCTGTATCTGTAATCGCAGATTCATAAAAACTGCTGCATCACATTGTTTTACAATTAATTAACTATGCTACCTATAAGATAATGACTTGAATTTTTTCATGCTGATACTAGACACACTAGAGAACATTCTATAATTTTCTTGGAATTAATTAATGAAGTTTCAAACCTGTTTCATATGTATAAACTCAGTTTTACAAATTCTGGCTGAACACAAATCCTGTGTAGTTTGCTATTTTGACACATGATGATACAGCTTTTATGTATCTTATTTATATGTGTTGGAACCGAGCAGGAGTCTAGTTTCTAGACCTTCTGACGGATCGACATTTGCTACCTTGTAGCAACGGTAATCGCAGTTTTGGTACAACAACATCATACTGTCCAGAATTGGTATTCTCGTAGTTCTTGATAATTTTAAATTGTGTTGACCCTCGAATATGCCTTCTAATTATCTTAAACTTGTTCCATGTTCTTGATTATGTTTACTTAACCTGTTTCGCACACTTTCATGTTTGGTTGATGATAATCATAAATAACAAGTCAGGGTTGAGGGAAAGACCATAGTAGTGGACAATATAGATAAGTGTACTCCGAAGGGGACCCGTGTTTCCCAGTACTTGGTTCGTGAACTTGTTGTATCTTGAGAGTATTCATGAACCCATTACTTGGTTCATGAACTTGTTGTGCATTCATGAACCCATAGTTGGTTCTTGAACTTATTAGTGCATTCACGAATATGGTTCGTGAACTTGTTACATTATTTTTGTATTCATGAACCATGCTTACTTGATACGTAATACCTGAGTACACCACCCTATAAAATCCACCACTAGGCCTAAACGTAATTGTTTGTAAGTAGCAACCGTGTGGTAAAAGTATGGATGCATAAAGTGCTACCTAGATAGAATTAAACATTAGACTTAAAATAACTTGTCACTTGTACACACTTGATACCCTACTTGATGCTTGATACGTGATACATGTTTTTTTTTTTTTGTTGAAGAAAAGGTGGAGTCTGGCCACCCTGTTTCATTAATCAGAGATTAATAAAACAAACTCAGAGTATTGAGCTCACTACAAAGTTAGGCAAATAGAACAAAAGTACATAAACTCCACCCCAAACATGGGGGGTGGGACAAAAGCAAACTAGAGTAGCCGCAAAAAAAATACATCGTACCCCCCAACAAACCCTGGGGTGGTGGGTATCTATGATCAGAGTCGGCAGTGCTGGCTATCAATCGATCGTCAGACTGATTTCGATTTCCTCATTATCGTACTCCTCAACCTGGAATATGCTCGCAATCCTCCCCCTGGGACCTGCTGTGGACACATTAGCCCAAAATGAAATAAAATGCATAATGTGAGTCAAATTACCAGAAATACTATTGCAGGTACTACGAAAGTAAAGATTATTTCTGTCTAGCTAAAAAACTCAGGTCGTTGCGGCGATGGCGATATACCACGCTTCTCTCATAGATCCCCTATCCGACGCGAACTTAGGACCTACCTACAGATCCTCGTACACAGTAGAATACTGAGTCGACCCTAGGGCGCTGAGTACCTCTACGAGTACCGCTTTGCTCCTAGGACATTGCAGCAAAATGTGGTCTCTGGTCTCCAGGGCAGCATGGCAGAACCCACATTGAGAGTCCACACTCGGTTGGCGCTTGGCGAGGTTTTCCCTAGTTAGATCGCATTATTCAGTACCAACCATAAGAAAGCTTTGATTTTTAGTGGGGCTTTCGTTCTCCAGATGACGACTGACCACTTTGGGAAACATCCCCTAAAGTGAATGCGGTTGTACAGAGAGCGAACCGTGAACTTGCCATTTTTCTCCAATCCCCAGGATTTCTTATCAGGATCTTGAGAGCAACCAATTCCAGCGCTGGTGATGTAGGTATGAAATCCTGTAAGTCTAAGCTGAGAACCTGGGTCAAGCGATTGTTTGAAAGGTGGCTTCCAGTTGCCTCTTTTCCAGGCTGCAGCCACCGTGTAGTGTGGTTGTGACGCTTGCTCATATAAATCGGGGAACAGAGTTCTGAGTGTATGATCATCACACCACTTATCTTACCAAAATCTGGTGAGCCTACCATTACCGATAACTGATTTCACACAGGTATTGAAGGGTTCGTATGCATTGGTGATGCATTTCCAGAACCAGGAAACCCGAGGGCCTATCCTGAAGCCAAGGTTTTTCGTACCATTCCCATGCATATATCCTTGTACAAATTGTTGCCACCCTTCTCCATTAGGGTGGAACACTTTCCACCACCATTTACCCATTAGTGCTAGATTCATATCTCGAAGATCAATAATACCTAAACCTCCATGAATCTTTTTCATGCACACCTTCTCCCATCTGATGAGGTGATATCCTCCTCGGTCCGGGTCTGCCCCTTTCCATAAGAAGCGTTTCCGAGTCTGGTCAATTCTCTGGATTACCCATCGTGGCATTTCAAAGAAGGAGAGGTAATAGGTAGGAAGGTTTGAGAGGACTGCATTAATGAGCATGACTCTCCCTCCTAAAGAAAGGGCTTTGTCTTTCCATCCTGCTAGTCGTTTCTCAACCCGGTCAATAATGAGTAGTCAATCTGCGTTTTTGAGTTTCCCGGACCTTAGTGGCAATCCAAGGTACTAAATGGGGAAACTCTCGATGGAACAGTTGAGGATTGTGGCATGCTCAAGAGCCTCTTCCGGTGTCAGGGCGATGGGAATGAGAGCACTTTTGTTGAAGTTCACCCTGAGGCCAGACCAGGCTTCAAAGCAATACAGGCTTCCTTTGAAGGCGGTAGTTTTCCCTAGGTTGACATTGCCAAAAAGAAGAGTATCGTCTGCGTATTAAAGTATAGAGCACCCTTGGCGATTGACTCCCTTGGCCACTGGTACGATCCACCCTGCTCTACTGCACTTGGTCATCATGGATCGAAGTACATTTGCCACAATGGTAAAGAGAAGGGGTGAGAGCGGGTCTCCTTGTCTGAGTCCCCGTTTGCAGGGGAAAGGGTGGCCTGACACCCTATTTACCAAAATAGCTAGTCTGCTGGTGGTAAGACATGTGTGGATCCATCTGATCGATCTCACCCCAAAACCTCTTCCAGCAAGTGCTTCCAATAAACAGTCCCATTCAACAGAGTCATAGACTCTCGAAATCCAGCTTCAGGAGGTAGCTCTCAGAATTCGATATGTGACATTGATGGATAGTTTCCTCAGCCGTTGCAATACTATCCAGAATACATCGTCCTTTGATGAATCCTGTTTGGTCTTGACTAATGAGGCTATCCATTACCTTTCCCAGTCTGTTAGCGAGAGTCTTGGTAATGATCTTTACCGAGCAGTTCAGTAGGCTTATAGGGCATAAGTCTCCAACTCGTCAAGAATATTATTTCTTCGGAATCAGCACTACCTCCGCGAAATTGAATCTCCCTAATTTGAGTTTGTCCTCGTAGAAGTCTACGAACATCTTCAGTAAGTCATCTTTGATCTCCTCCCAGAATATCTGATAGAATAGGATCGGGAAACTAACTGGGCCCGGAATTTTATCTTTGCCAAGTTGTTGGACAACCTCCCAGACCTCCTTCTCAGTGAAGGGTGCTTCGAGGGACTACAGTCTAGGATCGGAGTTGCCTGTCTGGTCATGCCAGAAATCGTGTTGGAGAGGGACTCTCATGTCTGCTTTGCGCCCAAACAGACACTTGAAGTGGGACTGGAAAGCCAATTTAATATCATCGTCGCCTTGTACTATGCCGGAGTCCGAGTGGATCGAGTGAATGAGGTTATATCTACATCGGGTACTGGTAACTCGGTGGAAGAATGCTGTGTTCGCATTTTCCTCTTTGAGCCACGAAATTCTGGATTGTTGTTGCCATTTGATTTCCTCAATCCTGTAGAGCTGGTCAATGTCCTGTATGAATTGGAGTAAGCACATTCGCTCTTCCTGTAGCAGATCCCTAGTTTCTTTAGTCTTCTCCAATTCCCCAATACATTCAAGAAAGGATTCCTTTGCTCTCCGAATCAGTACAAATCTGGTCCGGTTCCATTTCCTGAGCTTGCCTATGAGCCTTCTGATTTTTTCACACCATACCGCGGTCGCCTCACAGCCCGTGGTCGGGCGAGACCAACTCTCGTTAACCATATGGTGGAAGCCTCGAATATCTAACCATGCTTTCTCGAACCGAAACTTTGATGGTTTTCTAGGTTGTTCTTTCCCGGAAGATAAGAAAATAGGCACATGATCTGAGGTTGGTTTAGGAAGTGATTTAGCCGAGGACAAAGAGAATTTGGTCTCCCAGTCCGTGGAGACCAAGATCCTATCTAACTTCGCTAGAATGGACATCGTTTGCATGTTAGACCAGGTGAAAAGCCTATCAGAGATGGGAATATCAACCAATTCTAGGTCCGTGATAACCTCATTAAACGCTTCCCTATCGGTGTCACTGGATCCTCTGCCTCTATGTTCTGAGGCGAATCTGGCCCCCCACCACCCAAGGGTGTGGCCAGTGGGCTTTGACCGCTCTAAGTTCTGTCCAGAAGGCCACTCTAGAGGCAGAAGTATGCGGTCCATAGACCACCATAATCGATTGAGTCCACTGATCGGATTTTTGTTAGAGCAATACCAACAGAGAAAATTGCCCGTGGAGCTTGTCTAGACAACAGAAGGAGTCGGGGTTAAAACCTAGAGCGATGCCCACAGACGCTCCTACAGATGGGGACATCCTCCATTCAGAGACTCGATTTTCCCCCATTCTTCTAAGTCTAGACATGTGTGAGAGTTTGGTCTCTTGGAGACCCACAATGTTAGCCTTTGACCTGGTTATAACTTCCCTAACCATTTCTCGCTTGCCCCCCTACCGAGGCCTCTAACGTTCCAGAATAGAGCCTCCATTAACTACGGATAGGGGGGGATCGTGACTCGTTTTGGGCGACGAGTTCAAATAAAGTTTAACCCTATCAGTCTCCCATCCCCTGATCTTATTTAGGAAAAATGTGTTCCGCTCGGTATCGCTTACCGCAAGACCACAAGTATTGGGTAGACTAAAAATTTCATTATCAGTCATGAAATTAAAAATAGATGCTAAGAAGGAACGCGTACCTCCATCGCCAGTCTTAGCGGATTTAGCGGCCGCCGCGATCTCTAGAGAATCATCTAGGGATTCCTCATTAGTCCTCTTTGTCACTCTCTGAACTGTGAAACCTGTGTCCAGCTGGGACGGTGGGTAGGTGGAAGGGACAAACTCAGGAGAAGTGGCATGGAAATCAACATCGAAATCATAATCCTCTGACTCCACAGACTCCCCCTCAGAGTAGACAAAGTCATCTTCAAGGTTTAGTCTGTCTTCGCGATCGTGCTCATCACAGTTGTTTGCCAAGTGCAAAGTAGGTACTCCTGTAGCGGACCCCTCGATGGACCCACAACTTATCTCCGTTTCAACCTGAATAGTGTGATTTCCCATAGCAGATCCCATAGTGGGCCCACTACTTGCCACCAGCCGTTGCTCATTGTGCAGATCCGTTGCCTTAGTTGGCCTTACAACAATATAATGCATCTTGGGCCTCTCTTTGGGCCCATTAAAGTTCTTATAAGACTCCCCCCGTACACGCTCCTTAAAACCTCGAGTCTCACTTAAGCTGCTTTCTCCTCCGCGATCTAGCAGATCCCCCTCATTGAGTTCTGTGCCTACCGCATGCGGTAGTGGGGCACGTGGCTTGTGCAGGAGTGCGTCGATATAGTCGCCTTCGCCACGTGGCTCCGTCTAAGCGGATGGCGTTGCGCTCGAAGCGTTGAGTGTAGGTAACGAGGCGTGATACTTGTTACTTGACACTTGTACGAGATACTTGTTACTTGATGCTTGATACAGTTACATGTTCACTTGTCACTTGTTTCACTACTTGTACTTGTTATCCAGTCTTGTTACTTGAGTTGTCTTACTTGCTAGCTAGTCTTTAGAACTCCAGTACTTGTTGTGTCCCTATTATATCATATTATACATTCTTGATTTCAGATCTTATTTCATATTTTCTTGCATCTATTATCATACCCTTACTTGTACTACTTGCAGCCCTAACTTGCGCTAAGGGCATTTTTGTTGTTTTCTCCATTTTTTTCCTTATATATATATATATATATATACTTTGGAGAAGAATTGCCTGCTGGAATTGGTGAGCAGACGTTCTAGGCTTCGCTTGGGAAAAAAACTCCTTTAATTATTTTGTATTTGAGTTATTTATATTTGTTGCTACTTGAAACTTGTAACGGGCTTGTAGTCCCAAAGTTTTATCTTTTGATCTAGTTCTGCAAATTATTTGGGATATTTATATTTTGTTTCAATTATTTTCTGTTGATTAATAAATTATTCATGCATGCGTGGTTGTGTATTTTTTGTTATATTCTTGTTATGATACTGAGTCGATCCTACAGCTCATGAATGATGAAAATCATTCGCTAGGCTTTGTCACGTACTCGTATTCCGTATTCCTTTTGGAAAGCGGGGTGTGACAGGATGGAAAAAAATTATTCCTAGTGGCACCAACTTTTATTTACATGAATGACATTTTCGTAAATCATTATGTCTTAAATGAATTTGAAATTTGAGGACACTATGGTAACTAGTTAATTAATTAGAAATGAATGGTTAATGACTCTTACTTAAAAATGTGTTGTTAAAATTAGATCAATCAAGTTGGTTTGTTTACAATTACACAAATGAATTTGAAGTTTGAGAACATTATGGTAACTGGTTAATTAATTAGAAACTAGTATAATGCATGTGCGATGCACGTCTATAAAGGTGTGCAGGATTTTGAGGAAGGGGTAGGTCACCGAAGAGGTTGCATGCATGCATGTAGACAGGCATGCACAATTTATTCATTTTGATATTTGCATCACCAATGCATGTGTTAGACCTACTGGCTTTGATAGAAGGAAACTTTTTTATGAATAAATTGTGCATGCAAGTACATGCAAATCTATACTATTAATTATTTTCCCAAAACTATACAGACATACATGCAAATCTATGCATGTTAATTATTTTTCCAATACATACAAATTACATTTCTGACCTCCGATATTAATTATATATTTTTTTTTGCCTTTTATGTTTATGAGGGTATGATAGTAAAAAGCCGCCAAAATAGGGCTTTGCTTAATAATAGTATAGATGAATGGTTAATTACTCATAATTAAAAAGGTGTGGTTGAGATTAGATCAATCAAGTTGGTTTGTTTACAAATTACACAATTCCAACTCTCCAATTTCCAATTATTACTAGTAATTTGCACGTGCAATGCATGATTTTTTTCTTAAGCTTCCGCTCTTTACGAATTATCCCCAGTGGCACTAATTTTTATTTTATATGAATGATACTTTTCGTAAATAACTTTGAAGTTTGATAATATTATGATAATTGGCTAATTAATTTGAAGGGTAATGCTACACCTACAACCTTTTCTTACAACATTTCTTTTACAACCTTAGGTGGCACAATTTCATTGGAATGTATTGTAGAGTAGGTTGTGGTGGGTTGTACACAACTCCAATGAGATTGCGCCACCTAAGTTTGTAAGGTTGTAAAGGTTGTAGGTGTAGCATTACCCTTAATTTGAAATGGATAGTTAATATAACTTTTACTTAAAAATGAGTAATTGAAATTAGAGTTGGTTTGTCTACAAATGAATACCATTGTAGTATTAGATTAGAGTAGAAATTAGAGATTAGCAACTTATAACCAAATAATCTTTTTTGTTTTAGGGAAAAAAAAAAACCTTCCTTCTCTAGTTGCAGCCCCTCAAATTTTTTTGCCGTAATAGCCCACTTTGGAAAATATTTGTGATTATGAACCAGTTTCGAAACTATTAGTTCTTGTGGGCTACTTTGTGCAACTTCAGTAGTGACCGCTATTCTCATTAGCAAAATCTTTATTTTGAAAGACGCTAATGGAAATAGCAGCCTATGTTTTAAAATATTTGAAATTTTTTGTTTGCTGTCGCTATTCTCACTAGCGACTTTAATATATATGAGGTCTCTAATGGGATTAGCGACCTCAATTGAATGCATTAAGAGACTTAGCGATTTCTAGAAAGCTTTTGCTCTCTTAGGAAAAAATTTAAAAACTGAGGTCGCTAGTAGGAAACTCAATCTCCTTATTCTCTGTGAATTTTGAAAAATAGTCACAAAATTAAGGCATCTATTCGGAATAGCGACCTTAGTACAATAATGACCTTTATTCCGAATAGTGACCATTGTACAACTAAGATCGCTATTTCGAATAGTGACCTCAGTTTTCAAAATAAATTGATTGTTACTTTTTAGAGAGCAAAAGCTCTTTAGATTTTGCTAAGTGTTAGAATACAATACAGTAAAGTTCGCTAATATCATTAGCGACTTCATATATGCTTTGGCCGCTAATAACAATAGCGACAGCAAAAAAAATATTCACATATTTTAAAAAATAGGCCGTTATTTTTATCACCGACTTTCAAATGAAGATGTCGCTGATGAGAATAGTAGCCGCTGCTGACGTGGCACAAAGTAGCCCACCAACGCTAAAATAGTTTCGAAAATGGCCTATAACCGCAAATATTTTCAAAAAGTGGCCTATTACGGCAAAAAAATTCTGCCCGTCGTCGCTCCCTTGTCTTAGACCCAAACGAACCAAACAAACAAAATCAAAATCTAAGAATCATGGCTTCATCCTCCTCCTCCACTCGTCTCTCTCACTCTCTCCGTCGCCTCCTCGCCACCCCAAATTTCAAAGCTTCGTTCACCCGATCCTTCCACGAAGGCCCCGACACCATCGACGAACTCCTCGACCGTCACCTCCACAAAGCCAAAACCCCCCAAGTCGAAGAAGGCGAACTCTCAGCTCGCCGGAGACTCACCAGCAACCGTCGCGAGGCCCTGAGCCTCTACCGGGACATCATCCGCGCCTCCCGCTTCTTCACCTGGCCCGACTCCCGAGGCATCCCGTGGAGGGACGTGCTGCGGGAGAATGCCCGGAAGGAGTTCGAGGAGGCTAGGTTCGAGAAGGATCCCGAGATCATCACCAGAATGCTCATTGGTGGGAGGGATGCGGTTCAGGCCGCGCTCGATAAGCTCGTCGATTCGCACAAGAAGAGGATGGAGAAAGAGCAAGATGATCGGAACCGAAGATAAAGAGTAAACAGAAACTTTGTGGGATTTTATAGAGTATGGATTTCCTTTCCCTTCCCCCTTTTCAATTTTTGTGTTGTATTTTTAAATAAGGTTCTGAGCATCACAGTGAATTCCTTGTCTTAGTTCATTAGTTTAAAAATCTGATGTGATCAGACCCAAAAGAATTTTAACTTTTTTAAAAATCAATTTCAATTGCATCTGAAATTTTAGTTGATGGCATTACATTGTGATTCCGGGGGAAACCTTATTGCATTGAAATTTGGTCATCTAGGATATCTTCTCTTGAGAGCAGAGCCTCTGAGTTGGTTTCAACTAATAAGTGTCTATGTTGTTGGGTTTATGTGTTGCATGTTAATATTCGATGAGAAGAGAAGACAGGTGAAGCAAGAAGAGAATTCGAAGCGACGTTGAACGAAGGGAGCAAGAGCAAAGCAAGTGTCCTCTCGATTAGGGGTGGGCATCGGTCGGTATCCGATCAAATATGAACCATCCACTACCGATTCAAAGAAAATCGGTTTTTTTTATTTTTTCATCCGCAACCAATCCGAGCCTTAATTGGATCGGTTTCCATCCAGGCCGATTAAGCTCGGTTTGGATTGAATTGGATGGTCGGTTTGGCGTGCTACTTTCCACCTCCAATATCATTCACAATTTTGTTAAAATTTAAAAGATCAACTTCAATCAATCTTAAGAAACAACATGCTTGCAACCTGTTAATTGTTGTTCAGAAATAAATTTAAAATGAAGATTAAAAGATTTACCCAGGAAGATAATAAAATAACAAAAGTTTTGTCAAATTCAGTACATAGTAAATGAAATTGATATTGATAGTGCAAGTGCTGAGCAAGTCCATACTAGACCTTTTACTATACAAAAAATTCCAGGAACGAAAAAATTAGATACAAAACAAAACCGAAATGCCTCTGTTGATACCAACCACCCACACGTCTACAAATTTGTAAAGAGTTCCCAGTATCTAAATATTTGGACAACAAATCTGCTGATAAATTTAAATAAACACAGAATAATACTATTTTAAAATCCACAATATTATGTAGGGTTGGCATTCGGGTCGAACGGGCCGGGCCGGACCGGCCCGGATTGGATGCTGATTTGGGCGGATTCGGGCTGGGTTGGTGGCTTAATCGGGACGGGCCGGGTCGAAAAGTGGCAATACTGACCCGCCCAACCCGTGAACCCTTTCGGGTCCAACCCGGGTCGGGTCGGATCCGTTCGCGGGTTGACCCGTTTAGATAGGTTTTTTTTAAAAAAAACTTAAAATAATAATAATAATAATAATAATAAATATTAAAAATCGTAATAATAATAAT
Organism: Hemerocallis citrina; assembly: GCA_017893485.1. Lineage (NCBI taxonomy): Eukaryota > Viridiplantae > Streptophyta > Magnoliopsida > Asparagales > Asphodelaceae > Hemerocallis > Hemerocallis citrina. The sequence goes on from CM030362.1 coordinate 218,421,459, forward strand.
AAGATTGAAAGAGTGAAATTGGCGAAAAAAATTGAAATATTATTCATATAATTTGAAGTTATACAAGTTTCACAATTTCTAATGAAATAAAGAATTCAATTCACAAATATGTTTTGTACACTAACATATTTCTTATATACAATTTCAATATACTTCAATTTTTCTAATTTAAAATAACAAGCACAGATATAATACAATTTTTTTATCTATTTACAATTGTCTTCAAGTTGATGGCCTTGAATTTGTTGTTGTTGGTCTTGAATTCTTCATTTTGGTTGTTATTGTTGTTGTTGTTGTTGTTGTTGTTGTTGTTCCGGCGAGTTGCTCCCACTTGTGGACGTAGATAATGCTTTCCCTTGTGTCCTATCTTCAGCCTTCAGCCAGTCTTCTGTGCAAACGAGAATCTCTAACGTGTCGGGCTTCAAGCGATTCCTGTAATCAGTTAGAACTCTGCCACTTGAAGAAAATGCACTTTCAGAAGCAACCGTAGAGACATGAGGAGTTAGTAAATCTTTAGCCATAATTGACAGAATACTATAAGTGTCTTCATGGTCTTTCCACCATTGTAAAATATCTAGTGGAGAAGATTCAGAATTTTGTTGGTTATACCAATTTAATTCATTTGGTTGGTTAGTCCTAGGTATTTTTGGATTGAATTTGTGCAAGTAAATTAAATGTTCTATCAGTAAATTTACTCTTACCCTTACCTTTAAAAGTAGCAGAAGAAGAACTAACTACAAAAGTTGCACTACTAGAAGCAAAACATCTATCATAATAATCATACAAGTTATTTAATGTAGATTCAAATTTAACTAAAAAAGTAGCGCAATCAATTACTATTTCTACATTTTCTCTAAGTAATGCAAAAAATATTTCAATTAAACTCTTCGTACCTTCTTATTTGATACGATGATCCATAACGGTAGCAATACTAATCAACATAGGAAGAAAATAATACTTCAAATATTTTTTGTATGCAGGTTTTACAATATCACCAACATAAGTATCATTTAATATTTCGTTAAATGTTTGCATCATGCTAACTAATGAAATAAAAATGCTACTAGAAGTAGATTCATATGTTTTTGAAAATTTTGAAGTTGCGATTTTAAATGGTTCTAAAAATTTCAACAAAGATTTGGCATAAACCAATCGGTGGGAGTCATTTCAAAATTTGGCATGTTTTTTGCGATACAAAGATCTTTTACAACTGCTTTATATTCGGTAACAACATGTAGTAAATCAAAAGTAGAATTCCATCGGTGTTTAACATCCTTTGGAAATCTTTTAAAAGGTACATTTGAAATCCTACACCAATTTTTCCATTTTTTAAATACGCTGGGACTTAATGCAATGAATTGTACACAATTTCTAATTTTAAGTATATATGGATAGACTATTTTTAATGCATCTTGAACACATAAATTTAAAATATGACATGCACAACTAATATAAAAAATATTGTCAGATGGAGGGTTTAATGCGGATTTTAAAGTAGTAATTGCTGCATTGTTGTTAGATGCATTATCAAAACTAATACACATAATTTTATCACGAATATGAAAAACATCACAAATTTCTAAAATACGGTTTGCTATTTTAGGGGATACAGCAACGGGCAAGTGATATGATTCTTTTTTGAAGAATCCAACCATTGTCGATCTAATGACAGGTTATTCCCATCGTTGGAATATTGTTGACACCCGTCCAACAATCCGAAGTTAAACTAACTCTACAAGTTAAAACTTCATAAAATTGCAATCAAAGCATCCTTCATTTCATTGTACACCTTAAAACAATTGATTTGCAAGTATTTCTCGGAATTCTTCTAAAATGAGGGTTTAAGGCTGTTTGATTAAAATTTTCAAAGTTCCTACTCTCGGGATAGGAAAATGGTAACTCTTCTTTTATTACTAATCAGGCTATTTCCTGACGAACAAGATCGGGATCATAAGGGTGGCTATCAACTAGACTGGTCTAGGGTTGATTTTTTGTTGGCCGGGTAGGTCAACAAGAAGTTCTTTATAGTTATTTTGGATGTGTATACTAATTGTACCGGTGTCATCACCCCTCTTGAATTTGTATGCCTTAGAACATGTTTTATAAACTTTAAAACCTATACCCGGAGTTTCTTCGTCCGGGATATAATCGTAAAACTTATGCCAATCACTACTTTCTCCTCTACTTTTCCTACTGCTACGGGGTTGTGTGGTTTCGGTTGGTTGTTGTTGTTCTTCTTCTTCTAATTGTATGTCACAATCTCGTTGTGTGTATCCCATTGTTGGGTAGGAGGATCATGGTACTCTTCGGCGGGCTCACTAATTGGGACAATTGGTGGCCTACGGGAAGTACCAATGGAATCTTGCCCACTTTGGCTACGACCGCTACCGCATGATCTAGACATAATGTAGTAATGTATATAAAAAAACTACACAATGTAGGAGCGATGAGTTATAAAAAAAATCTAGAAAACAAGAGGGTTGAGATAGAGAAGATCAAAAAACCAACAATAATTATAACTGCAACAAAAATAAAATAAGAAGACATGTATGAAATTTTGATACCGTTCACCATGAATACGCGTATATAAAAAAATCCGTAAAAATAAAAATCGAAGTAGAAGTAGAATTCCTCAAATCTGGAATTGAAGAGTTGTGGAGAGCTTGTAGGAGAGTTGAAGATTTGATCACTTGGAGTTGGACGAGAGTTGAAGAGTTGAAGATGTTGAATTTTGATTTCGATACGATCAGAATTTGATCATGTATATGCCTTGAACACTTGTTTATTCAATACTTCAATTGTTCACAAATTGCTTAGAAATGAGTAATAATAGTAGAGAGAGTAAGAGAGTAAGGTGTGATTTTTTTGATGAGGTTTTGCGGGGTATTGATAGGCTAAAAACAAAAAAAACAAAAAAACAAAAAAACAAAAAAACAAAAAAAACAAGCAAAACGGCTCTAAGAGCCGTTTGAGCTCTCTGGCGAACAGTGCCCAACGGCACGCTGACCTGCGGGTCAACGGTCGGCCCGTGACGGGTCGAACGTTTGACCCGAACGGGTCAAACGGTTCGTAACCCGTGGGTCGACCCGCGGGTTGGGGTATTTTTAACGGGTTCGCGGGCCAGGTTAGACGGGTTGGATTCGGTATTTTGGGACTCGGGTCGACCCGTTACTGTTCACGGGTTTGACCCGAACCCGCACCGTACTTACACGGGCCGGGTTAACCGGGCTGGTCGGCGGTTGAGCCGGCCCACTTGCCATCCTTAATAATATGCAAACAATTCTTCCATTTTAATATAGTTCTAAACAAACAAAACTACGACAGGGAAAGTTACAGTTACAAGTTCAAGCCACAAACAACAATACTACGATCGGAAATTTGGAGTGTGGGACTTAGGGTTTGAACTTTGAACAGAACTTAAAGGAGACTGTTTTTATCTTCAAGAAATTATGGTTTGTATATTCAAGAAATTAAATGAGAATTAGATTTTTTATGGACTAATGCATGGAGATACGGTCGGTTCGGTTCTACCGGTTATTTGAAAGCCCCATCCAACACAGAACCAGTCCAGTTGGTTATTGAAGATAAAGAACCGGGCCAATCCAATCCCCCAATTGGTTCAGTTAAAAACCGGTCGGTTCGGATTGGATTAGTTCGGATTGGTCGGTTCGGATAATAGTTGTCCACCCCTACTTTCGATGGACTTGGGTTCACTGCAGCCGACTTCCTCTTTGGGCAGTTGACCACATTTGTGCAGCCGCGGCTATATGGGTCAGATCTTGGTGATTCGTTTGAAGTCCAACTTCTTCTTCAAGTTAGATCGTAATGCTCTCATCGTATGGTTATCTCTTCAGGATACGTCAGATGATTATTGTATCAAGATAGCAAACTAGGGTTTCTTTATACCTCTATATATACATTGTAACGGCCTCCTTTGAGAAGTAAGAGCAATAAAAAGAATACTTCATTGCAGAGAGTTTAAGAGTTTTCCATTGTAAAGAGCAAATAACTTCAGGTGAGGCTTGAGAGATAGATAGGTTCATGGTGAAAGTGGTTGTAACTATTGTATCATTCTCTAGTTGAATATCATTTATGTTATTTCTCCTCCGGATTAGGGTTCTCCCAAACCGAGAGAAAATTGTGCGCCTTGTAGGTTTGGTTTGGTTTACTATTTGCCAAGGTTGTAAACGACGTTAGGCGGTGGCGGTTCGGTCAAGGGGTGCCTAGCGCCTAGGGTGCCTAGGCGGTGCCTAGGCAGCGCCTAGGCGTCTGAATTTATTTTGCGGATTTAGTTAATTTCAGCCTCTATTCTTTAATCGTAAGTATAATCATGCAATCCAATTGCAAATATTCATCATATTCTTGTGTAATGTGTACTTAAAAAGTTTTATGCATAAAAAAAGCTTCCTCGTGCAATTAAAAAAATAATTGTTCAATTGTAATATGTGCAATATGCCAATATGTGTAATATGTGTAACATGTGCTATTTTAATATGTTTAATAGGTGTAATATGTGCAATCCATCACCAATAATACAAAAAAATTATATAAAAAAATCCACTACTATTAAATATCCATACATATTATACAACAGATTAATAGATTAATAATAGTTCTCTTTTTTTGTGTTATTTTATAGTATTTAAAATTTTAAAAAATAAAAAACGCCTGAGCATTGGACATAGGCGGACGCCTACTCAACAAGACGGACGCTTAATCGCCTCTTACCGCCTAGACCACCGCCTAATGCAAAGGCGGTTCGTTCTCCTCCATTTGAGCGCCTAGGCGCCGCCTAGGCGTCCGAGGCGAACGCCATTTAGAACACTGCTATTTGCTTGGTGGTTTGTTCGTAGTGACCGTGTTGCAGAAGTCAACAAGGTATGTAATTCCCCGGATAATATAATGCTTTTGTATATATATATTGTCTGAATGTATATGTATATTGCAGTGCTGGTTTGATTATACGTATGATTGATGTGAGGTGCGGGGCGGTTCGTGTGAGTGGTGGCGTTCTTGATAATGCACGAGAATGAGACAGACCGATACTAGTACATACATTAGTTTTGAGTACGGTACATGTGCAAATATGCAATTGTATGATACTACAATGTGTATACTTTGATTGTACTCATATCTAACTTCTCATCTCTCATTTAGAGCTTGATCAAGACCAAACAATTTCAGCCCAAAGCTCCAACTCAAAAACCATGGCTAGACAATGGTTTTTCCCAAAACCACCTAGCCTACACCCCTACCCCCTACTCTATGGCTGCCTCCCCCTTTTCCCCCCTCATTCCTCACTCCCCTTCTCATTAAAACCCCCTTCTTTCCCCTTCCAAGCTCTAGAAATTTTAGAAAAAAAGAAGGGAAAAAGAGTGAAAGAGAAGGGGAGAAAGGAGCAAATTGAAGAGGAGTTCTCAAGCTTGGAGTAGGATCTTTGGAGGAGGCTGCTCAAGACAACCACAACCTCTCAAGCCAACTCAGGGTGGGGAGTTCTCTAAACTTGTTCTTGTTCATTCTTATTGATTTTCTTGCATGCTTGAGTAGTAGTAGTTGTGGATGGGTGATTTATGAGTAGTTATTTAGAATCTGGAAATGATGATAGAAAACTTGATCTGTATGCCTCAATTCCGAATTTTCAGAGAACAAACTACTTGAAATTTGATGATGAAATTTATACAGATTGATCTCATACATGTCTAGAAGATGCATGATTTATTTCGGAATTTTCTGATGATGTTTGATATTTTAATAAAATTCAATTTGAGGATAGAGCCGTAAGGCAGGAATAGGATTTGTTTATTGTGATAACTGAGCTTGTGAAAATTCTTATAATTAATTGGCACATAATCTATGGCTGAAATTTTTACCATGATTCCTTGCATGTATCTAGACTCTACGGAAAAATTATGAAACTAATTAGATGAAGTTACATGCATGTTCAAAATTTATCTATCAACGGTAGTTAAGACTGTAACTGAAGAACAACAGGATTTTTATGCATGTTTGAAACAGATAGAACTCAGTGAATACTTGGAATATGGATATGAATCTTTTTGCATGTTGTTCATAATGATATCTAGTTTCTGTAATGCAAATTTGGTGACCTTTTGATCAGTGTGTGATTTATGATGAATTCTTTAGCATGTACTGTGCTTAACACAGTCAGAATGGACACCTTGATAAGATGGTACTGTTGAGGCTCTGTAAGAGCAGATTTTGAGAAAGTGTTCTGTTAGGGAATTGTAGTAGATATCTAGAACTTTCCAACAAGACTTATTTGAAGAAATTCCTGTGAATAGATTATTAAATATGATTTTTGTAAGATCGGACAGAAACTAAGTTTTGAGCTGAAGGCTCTATTTGAGTAAGGCTTAGTGACAGGTTCTGCATATCTGAGAGTAATGTCTATTTTAGGGTGATCAAATGACATAATTTGGATTGGTGAGCAACTAGGAAGTTGTAGAGGACATTCACATCTGGATTGGTAGCATTACGATGAGCAGGTAGTGTTTTATGCTATCTGTAAGGCGCAGCCAGTGTATAGGAAGTACACAGGCTGAGGCTTGTCAGGTCAATTTGAGGATTTAGATGACTGAATCTCAGTTGATGATCAACTAGAGAGTTGTAGTATAAGTCTTTACCTTTCCAGATTGTGCTTGAACACTCAAATCTAAGTTGTATTGTGGGAGTTATGATCTTTTTAAGTTTCAGGTAGAACACCATTAGTTGGGTCTAGTCATGGTTTTGGCTAAGTGTTGGTAGAACCATTCCCTTGTGTACCTTAGAGTTGATAACTCATTGTTTGGGGATGAATAGTGTCTTTTGCTAGTCTTGTTGATGTTTGACTCCTGTTGAGATTTGTTGTGACCCAAGTTAGTCACTATGGTAGAGTGATGCCCTATGCCTATCGACCCCGATGTGAACTTCCACCGAGGCATTGAACGTCCTAGTTGGTGCCGTTAAGTCAAATTTCATGCCGGTTAAGGATGAACGCGGACCATGATGAGTGATGATTCCAAGCTAGGGGAAGTGGCGAGCGGGTCTTACGTTGCTGGGTTCATTGGTCGACGGGCAGAGTTTTGGAGGCAATCTTCTTTTACCTGAATGGATAGAGTGAGTCTTGGACTAGAGGGATGTATTAGGGATTGTACATTGCATTAGTACTAGCAGACTATAGTCGGGTGTTGTACTTTTCCTGTCGTAGGGATACGAATTCGGTTATCAGGTTTTGAGTTCTCGGTCTCGCATCTCGATCTGTTAATTCCTAAAGAGCCGGAGTAAGGAACGGGAGGTGCTCCTGTTGAATAGGGGGATTTGACCCTCGAAGCCGTCATGTTCCTATGCGCGTGGGTTTGTTCTACATATAAATCATTGACGTCATTAGGTGCATGGCCTGTACCGGAAGGTTATTGGGTACATGGTTTCGTACCGGAAGGTTTTCACGGCTTTTGAGTGAGGTCTGTACAGAGGTACTAAGTGGAAAACACGATCACCACTTTAGGGACTGCAGTGCGGAACTAGACCGAATGATTGCAACCTCCTCAGACACGAAAAATCTATTGGAAATAGGTTGAGTACAAGGGTAGGATGCATGGCGAGGGATCGAACCCTACAATCAAGAGAGGCGAACTCTTTGGAAAGTATGTAGTATGGAATGCATATGTTTCCATTGAAGTTGATTTTGGAGAAGTATGTAGTATGAGATACATACGCTCCTAAATAAATTGCATTAGAGTAGGTGCATCAGGTGCATTCTTGTTTTGTGCATCAGATTAGGCCATGCTTTGATTTGGAACGTATGTAGTATGAGATGCATGCGGATTCAGAGTCCCCAAGTATCGATTGCATTAGAATAAGGCGTGTGACTGGGGCATTTGGTTGATCATGGCATACACGAACACTAAGGAATTAGGATGCACGTTTCCTTTTCCATTCAAGATGGTTTGTGGTTGCCAGTTTGGAGATCGCTGTTTCTTATCAGCATTGCGTCAGTCGAAGTACTGACGTTCCCCACCTTTTAGGTACCGGTCCTACTTTTCCAGCAGGTGCAGAAATATCAGAGTCGTGCAGCAGAAGACTCAGGCCGAGGAGCAAGTTCCAGGGAAGCAGATTGACCACACAGCGGAGCTTCGGCAGTGATCAGTCGATTACCATTCCGCGAGACAGCTGGTAGATTTACAAGAGGAGTTGGTAAATATTTTGTAATAAAATATAATGAGTTAATGTAATTTGTATTCTTGTTCAAGAACAAGATATTGGTTGTAATCGATGATGTAATGACTTTATTTGGCAATAAAAAGTGTTTAAATTTTCGTGTTATTACTGTGTTAAGATGCATTTGAAGGCAAAGATTCTGGTGAGTTTCCGGTAACGGGGATCCGGGGCGCTACAAGGTAATCCTAACAATTGGTACCAAGGCGTCAGGTTGCAGAAATGGGTTGTTCGAGTTCCTTGGAGATCACAGATCAGTTGACAAGGATCAAGTGGTTCGACAGTAAGATGAACTGTAATCTCCAAAAGGTAGACATGTGCGATGCATCGGTTGAGCAAGGCTTGGATCTAGCCCTAGAAGGAGATAAAGGAAGACCAATCAGCATAAAGCAGGAGAATTAGGAGGATATTTATTCAGAAGTCTTGGGTTTAATCTGACTGTTACTGACGAACAAAGTCAGGTGCAGGAGAAGCGCGGCGAGTTTATGGCGAGTTTATGGCGAGACTCAGAACTGACTAGGAATCATCGTCATAAAATCGGATGGACTGGAAGAGAAATTTGTGGTGTTTCTCAATGAACAAAGGTACCGCTCTTCACGATTATGTAGTGCAGTTTAATACAGAGTTATTTGAACTTAGGGCAATAAACGCAAGTGATCTTAATGCTTTCAACTTATATTCACTGCCAGATTTATACAAGCATTTAATAATCACCGTGCTAGACAAGAAATCTAGCAAGGAGTTTTCGGTAGTAGGTTTGATCGGAGAGCTTGGAGGAGGATGTACCTAGGAAGGAGAATCAGAATTCGACTTAAACTTCTGTCGGTTGTTTGGCGGTTGATGGTGCTTCAATTAGATGGAAAAATGCACGTAAAGGTGGAGTCTGTTGTCACTATTGTAGAGGGATTAGACATAACAGGAGAGACTGTTGCAAGTGGTTGAATGAGAGGGGTACCAACATGATCAGTGTCGCTAAATCAGGTGATAACTTAGACTTTCTTCTTGTTTCAAGTTCTTTAGATGTGGATTTCAGCTGGTCTTTTGATTCAGATAGTTCTTCTCATATTTTCTCATAGAGGGAAATATTTTCTATTTATAAGTTTACAACAGGTCGTTGTGTGAGAACAGAGATTTGTGAGATTTGTGATGTAGTGGGTGAGAGAACAGTGGAGTCGGAGATGCCGAACGAAAATGGGTATAGTAGAAAAGGTCATGCATATAATCCTTTGTTGAAACGAAACCTGATATCTGGAAGAACTCTAGAAGTATGGGACTGCAAGTACACAACTCGATGTGGAGTTCTATCAGTTTGGGAAAGTTGTCATAAGGTGATGAAGGGAAAGATGGGGTATTGAGCAGAGTCTGCACAACCTCTACCAGCTTTGTGGAAACGAAAAATCTTGTACAAATAATTTGAAGCCCTGCGTTCCTAAAGCAGTATCTAGTTTGTTGCCTGGGAACAAAAAATCTTGTACAAGTAATTTGAAGCACTGTGTTCCCAAAGCAGTATCTAGTTTGTCACCACTAGAATTACCAAAGTGAGATTGCGACGTTCGAATACCGTCGGGAGGTGGAGAGTTCATCGGGGTAGATAGAGTTCATGTAGAGGGTGGCGCTGTCAAGTCGACACCTTCTGAGGTCTGCCCTTGAAAGGGGCATACAGTTGGAGAAAAAGCTGGAGGTAGATTCAACTAGCAGAAGAGGTTATTGAACATGGTTGTTTGCAAGAGACAAATAAGAGTCTAGAAGAGTTTAAATCACACAGGTGTGGAAGTATGAGTATACAATCCAATGTGGAGATTGTTGGGTTGATGTCTTGCATACTATATTCATTGAGAAGAGAAGACGAGTGAAGCGGGAACAGGATTTGAAGTGATGTTGGACGAAGAAAGGAGCAGCAACCAGAGACAGCAATTGACAGTCGACTGTCCATATGGACAGTTGACCGCAAGTGTCCTCTGGATGGACATGGGTTCACTGTAGTCGATTGCAACTGGATGGACTTGGGTTCACTGCATTTGACTGCAACTATGGGCAGTCAACCGCATCTATACAGCAACGACTATTTGGGTTGGGTTTTGGTGATTCGTTTGATGACCAACTTCCTCTCCAAGTTAAATTGTATGGCTCTCATCGTATGGTTATTTGTTCCGGATATGTCGGATGATTATTGTATAAAGATAACATACTAGGGTTTCCTATATATACATTATAAAGACCTCCTTTGAGAGGTAAAAGCAAAAGAGAATACTTCATTGCAGATTTTGAGAGTTTTCTATTGTAAACAATAAGTATTTTCTGGGGAGGCTTGAGAGATAGATAGGTTTATGGTGAGAGTAGGTATAACTCTTGTATCTTTCTCTAATTGAATATCATTTCGGTTATTTCTCCCCCGGATTAGGCTTTGCCCAAACCGGAATAAAATTGTATGCTTTGTGTGTGAGAGATAGATAGGTTTATGGTCTACTATTTGCTTTGCTTGGTGGTTTGCTCGTAGTGATCTTGTCACAAAACTCGGCAGGGAAATCCAAATATATGTTTGCCTTGTGGAAGGTTTCATGTAAAGCCAGGCAAGTTAGCTAATTTGGTTATAGGTGACTTTGAGTGATTATTGTTCATGTACCTTTTTAACAACGAAAAAACTATAATAGCTATTTTGTTAGGAATTAAAAGGATGTGGGTATGTTGTGCAATGTAGATGTTATCCACCTCATGAGCATCAACTAAAGTTTTAGTCGACATGGGATAGGAAAGCCGAACATAGTAGTGGTCATGGACAGATACGAACATTGTATGATTGCAAGTAAAAAAGGAAGTCCTTCATTTTAGCTCAACTATTTTGAAGGTTCACTATTACTAGGTTGGTACACCGAATTGCATTCATTAAATTAGATAGCTAGCAGTAATTGTGGAAAAACCTTTATCAATCAGATCCCCCTTTTTAAACCCTTAATTTCAAATAGCTTGTGTCTATTTATGTGCTTGGGTTTGCTCATGCAAGCCATATTTATTCTCTTGGTAAACTAGAAGCCTCTTTACTCCGAAGTGTCATTCCCAATCTTCCAATTTTGTTCATACATAAATTATTGGATTTCTTCTCTGGAACTCTTTTCTTTTCCTTTGCCTCTTGTTGGGCATTAGAATCACCTTTTGCACATCAAAAATCTGAAACTTGATGTAATGTCAGAAATTATTGGCCGCCTAACATGTTACTCAACACTCATCTTCCTTTCAATAGTTTTTTTAAAGACATGTTACTCAGAACATACATTAGCTTTTCCACCACACTTAATTCACTCATATCTGAGTCAAACAGCTAGATTAAACTAGCTATTTGAGATTCTCTAACAATTATTTCTTTTGTAACATGGGAAAATGCTAACTCCGGCTTCTCTGTTTCTATCCACTTGATATGCTCAAGTAAGGAAGGTCTGACTCTTCAATTCTTCTTCCCATAAAGATCTGTTGCAAAAGTATACAAATTACGAAGTTTATGGTTTAATTGGTCTCATTTTGAGTAATTTTGTCCATCCTCGAGTTTCAACCTTCACACATCCACATCCACATCCAAACCCCAACCCGTATTATACAGCTATTGTGATTATTGTGATGCAGGTTTGTTTCTTGTATATCTATCTATGGCACAGACCCTTTTGAACTGGTTACTGTCTATTCATGTTTTGCATTTAATTTTCTGTAAAATTTTCTTCATATATCTCCAATACAAATGTTTGAGCAAGGTACATATATCATTTTCGGTGCTCGTCTTTATATAGAGTTTTGGTAGATGTTTGTATATTTCCCTTGTTCTCTATACAGTAGAGGGTTTATTTATGTTGCTAAAGTTCTCTATACAGTCCGTAAAATTCTCTTTTTCTTCTACAAGTCTAGTTTTCTTCTGTTCACCAATTCCCCAGAAATAGAACTTGCTAACACTCTGAAATCTCTTCTACATTAGGTTATTCTTTAATTTCTTTTCATTCCTTGCTTTCTTTATTATCAATTTTGTACAGGATAGTAAAAGTTATGTAGACTCCATATGTTTTCATGGACAGTATTATCTAATATGAATTGATCTTTAAGTTAGGGTACTCCAATTGGGCATAAACATGGTAATATCACTCTCCTTTCATATATTGGCTGATAACATGTAATTCACATGTTGCATGCTGTTTCTTGTAATAATAAGTTACACACAAACTTGCCAATGGTTTGTAGCCTTTTTCCATCTTTACTAGACTGCAGTCCCTGTTAAGTGTCCATCATGTAGTCATGTATATTCTAATTTATTTTATTGCCTGATTACTAAATTTTTACTACATACATCTTATACTCTAGCATTCAGTTCCAGGATTCTTTTCCTCCTGTATCATCTTAAGGAGGTGACTGGTTCCTGCAAGTATAAGTTGCAGTTTCAAGGGAAAATTTAAGGTATCCCTCCAAACTTTTTGACTGGATTGCCTAAACATCCCCTGCTTTTTAACAGGACCTCTATTTACATATTACAATCATCATTTCCATCAAACTTAGAGGACATTAGAATCTGTTCACGAAATCATTTGAGAAATATGCATTGCTCATTATCGTTCAGATTTCAAAATT